>WOGO01001212.1:0-18977 GCA_015342085.1 Leptinotarsa defecta | reverse complement strand
TTTTAGCGAAACATGTTATGATTATTTTCAATAAAGTTAGTGGAGATCAAATCGTTTAAGTGTAGTTTGTGAAAAATGGCATATATAATGGTGAATGCCAATTAGGAATGCGCTAGGCTTCTCATCTATTTTAGAGCAAAGTAAAGAATCGGGTACCATTTTAAAGGTGATAGAGAGCGCTCGGTTAGAGAGTGCCCGAATTTACTTGAAGATGTTCTCGGCGAGGTTTTTCAAGTGGACATCCACATAATAGTAGGGGAGCCCACGATGCAAAATAGGGATTTACTCGAGCGTCATAGATACATACTAGGTTGCAAAGCTTAGATGATGGGAAGAAAAAATGTTATATAATATATAGCTTTTCATCGGAGGGGGAAGCGGCTGTAGATTTTATAATATGTAAAAAATACTGTTGCATGGACATACTCGAGCGCGTCAGATACTGATAGCATCAATGTCGTATTTTTAATAATGTTCGTATGTTAATCTGATCGTTTGCATGATGCGGGTGGTTGTACGTAAGGGTTAAAAGTGAAAAAAAATTAATCGAGCGCGTCAGATTTTCTAAGAGGGTGTTAAGTGCTACAAAAAAAGCTCTCATTCAATAATCTGAGATTTCGATCTGACGCAAACTCGTGGACATTATTATAATGTGCAAAAAAATTCGCTATTTTGAAATACTCAAGCGCGTCAGATTAAGATATATATCGTTCATCTTTATGTTCTAGACGTGCTGTCTCATAATCTGACAATTATCTAGAGGGATTCGCCTAATCTGAGAAAAAAAATAATTTTTATTTTTTTTTAAATCATTGAACTTAATTAATTGAAAAGCTCAGGAAATAGCATGCAAATAAATAAATATATATTTTTAAAGTAGAATACTTGTATTCATGGAAAATAATTTTTTTAAAATGGTCAAAAAAAATTTAGGAACATTCCCAATTGTACAATTACTTACTTTGTAATTCTGTTATCGATTAAAAAAAGCAACATCAAAATATTAAATGTAGAAATTATAATCCGTATTTAAAAATAGTATCATAGTGACGAGTCGTCGTATAAAAAAATAATATCATCTTTTACTCCAAACGCGAGATTGAAAAGCGGGTTTTGTTTTCCATTATTTCAAATAATACATTCAAGATAAAAAAAAATTGAACAAAACTGCAAAAATTTTTCGTTTTAGACAATCAATTCCGCCACTCTTTCTCCATTCAATCATATAACCCGAACTTATACGAACCTCAATGATTGTTTTCTTGTAGTAGTTCCTAGAATTTCTCCTAGGTTTCTTCATAATGTTATTCTCATCTAGTTTTGTTAAAATCCCATCAGATAACATCAGTTGTTTGTAGTTCAAGGAAAAAAGGGGTTCATTTTTTATAAAATCCAAGATGGCTTTTACAGATTCATCAATATGACTTTCTAACCAAACTTTATCACCTTTTTCCTTTTCTTTCCTCTTTTTTTCCAATCGTCGTTTTTTGGCTAGAGCTCGTTTTTTCTTCTGCTTGTCTAATTTTTTATAATAGTATCGCGCGTCTCTTGGTTCTAAATTTTTGTCGGTGTGCAGTATTTGCTCAAATCTCAACAACATTTCAGTTGGTAATACTTTATGATAATCTTTCCAATTCGCAAAAACTCTCCGTTTATTTGGTACTGCGAGTTGGACGAACCTAGGAGGACAAGGTTCTATTTCGCACCTTCTCTTTCTTTTCTTCATAGGCGGTTCCTCATATTTTGGGTTCGGAATTGATAAATATTCCATATATTTACTTTGGGACATTATACTTTTCTCCAGCAATGACAATTTTTTCATTTTTTGGCCATCGGGTAACTTGTTTTTCTGTACCTGCGTGTTTTTGCTTGACCTTTTGTGTTGTCTCGCACGACAAAGTTCAAAAGGTATATCTATCGGGGCTTTCATAGGTGGAATAAGTTTGTTATCTTTTTCTTTCTTCTTGAATTGTCTGTAATAAGCACCCCACTGAAGTTCATTTTGAATAACAAAAGGATTTTGATTTTCTGAATCGCCAATTTCATTTATGCGTTTAGGATATTCTTCACAGATTGTCTCCATTTCAATCGCCTTTTAAATGTTTATTATCTGAACCACAAATTTATTTAGATTTATTTTTACGAAAATAAATCTGACGTAAATTCAAATTATTCAAATATTTTCTGGGATTGATAGGTCGGCAGGGTGACCACCATTAAATAGATTAGTTCTAGGTTACCAAACACAAAAAAATATTAAGAGGTTCGTCAATATTTAGAATTTATACAAAGATACATTCCTTGAACTAACTTAGTTCTTGTTTTGCCAACCTAGAACACACTTTTTTGAAACGATTGATCAATTACTCATTGGTGGAAAATTTGATAATTGGGTCATAGTGCAGGCACGACCTGTTTCAAACTTGTCAAATTTCTG
This sequence comes from Leptinotarsa defecta, assembly GCA_015342085.1. Lineage (NCBI taxonomy): Eukaryota > Metazoa > Arthropoda > Insecta > Coleoptera > Chrysomelidae > Leptinotarsa > Leptinotarsa defecta. Next base: position 16,540 of record WOGO01001212.1, on the reverse strand, counting down.
AACAGAATAAGAACTAACCGTTTTTTTTAATTAGAACCACAAAGCACGTATATATAGGTTGTTCACGACAAGAAGACAATGACGTCACAAGATGACAAGTTACGACATTGCCAACATGTGCATTATTTCGAACTTTTAAATTTTTTTGTGTTTGTTTTTATTGCTATTATCCTTACTTACTTTTAGTATTTGTTGGGACTATTTCGACAATGCTTTAGGCATATTGAATATACGCAGGTCTCATCAAAAGAAATGATTAGTTAAGAAAAGAAAGACTGACAGTTTTCGAGTTTTCTCGATTTGGCAACGTCTGAAATTTTACTATCAGTTGAGCAACTTATAAAACGAAATGTTACAAGTTTCGTTGCTGTTGAACGCATTTCAGTGGGAATTTCAACGTTGTTATGTTGGATATACAAAATTACCAAAAATGACGTAATTCTCTTCTTAACGTGTATATCCTATATAGGCTGTTCACGTTAAGCAGAGAATGACGTCATTTTTGGTAATTTTGTATATCCAACATAACAACTTTAAAATTCCCAAAGAAAAGCGTTCAGTAGCAATGAAACTAGTAAAATTACATTTTGTAAGTTGCTAATCTGACAGTAATAGAACCAATTCCATAAAACAGGAGATGCCTACGATAGTGAATTTGAAACAGTGTGCGTGTAGGAATTTTGGTCATAATTACTCCCACCGCCTATGTAAAAGAATTTTGCAATAATTAACAGAAACTAAAATTGTAAAAATTGACGTGTTTAATGTAAACGATGACTTTAAAAGAAAAACTAGCAACGTATAAAGATCGAATAATTAGGGACTCCATTGCGTAGAAGTGACTGCTCAGCCGACTATTTGTATTTATAGCGGTCGATTTATAGTTTTTTGATAATTCTTTTGAAACGTATACTTAAAAAAATAAAATTATTTTGAAACTATTTTATACCTTAGATAGCAACAAAATGTAAATCAAGTTATTTAATTAACGACAATAATGCTTTTTCAGTATTACTGTTCTCTGAAGGTCTGTAAGTTTATATTTAGTTTTTACAGCGATACTGTTTTAATATAAATCCCACAGCAACAAAACCATTAGTGATGAAACTTTAGTCAAAATACTAAAAAATCTGATTTTCCGTTAACCAGCTGTCGCCCCCTACGAAACTTGTGCGAGTTAAGGATTAATGACGTCTTACCTTTTAATAAGCGATTCCTAGCAAAACATCTAATCAGAGAGAGAACTCCCTCAAACGGAAAACAATATTTTCTCATCAATATATTATTATCTACAATGAAGGTATGAAATTTGAGAGCGTCTTCTCATCTATTTCGAGAAATTGATTTCTGGTATAGAAAAGCGATTCATGAGAAAAAACCGAAATTTTATTAAATTCTGAATTTGAACTAAGAATTTTGGGTAAAAAGATTATGGCCAAGCAGTCGAATGACAAATTTGAAAAACTAAAAATATGTGTTTCTGGCCTATTCGCCTTTATCAGAGAATTGTAGTCAAGTGTAGAGGATGGCCAACACTTGGTTGCCAGAAGCTGAAATATGCGGACTCACCAACGAGCTCAGAAAACTAAGTGTTTACAAAAAAAGAGCTTGTTCTTCACTTTTTTAATGTTCATTATGTCTATTGCTTGAAATCCCTTTATATACCTAACCAATTCTGGACTCCTACGTTACGCTAATAGTTTTTTAATATTATTTTTTAACGCAAATAAGTTACAGCTGTCTTCTTGACTTTGTCAGTTGTCTACAATATGCCAACCATCTTTTTGAATGATTGCTAGGTTATACGTATACGTCACTGGTTAAATATCTCTTTTGTAAAAAAAGTCCCGGACATGAATATCATGCAGATAGTTATAGCTGCCTTCATGGATATGTTAGTTGTCGCTTTGTAAATACAAGGTCATTTGAATGAATCATGTGGCTCCTGTTGATGACACCCCCTATTCGAGCTTTTGATAAATAATCAAGCATTGTCCATCTTTTAAACTTGGCTAATAAACAAAAAACGTAAAGATATCTAGTCTCCGCATTTAAAATATCTCGTCGACTGGTCGGCTGATTATACACCACTTACTGAATCTATCAACCACCGTATAGAAGTTTACTTTAACTTTTTACTTCAAACATAAATCATACTCTAGTTTTGGCAATGTAATTTGCTTTACTTTATTCCTATTTACTTGTAGTGGTTTTTTGCATGATAAGATAAAGTGACTTTTCATTTTGTCAATCTCTATAGGTCATATTTTAATTAATTCAAGATTGGTGGTTGAGTTAATGAGAAGAATTTTTTGAAGTCAGATGCTAATGCAGGTGTGAATATATAGGTGCTTACTGGGTATTATGCTAATGCAGGTGAGGTGATTTTCAAAACAGGGGAAGCACCAATGTCGAATAAAAAGTTGATATTAAAATTAACTTATATATAACGGAAAAACAAAAACCTTGTCGTATCTGTTGATATTTGAAGAACTGAAAAAGTTGAATAATAAAAAAAAACAAACAAATCAATGAAAGCTCTTTGTAGAAAAATGTTCATATCATTCACAAATGCATGCTTTTTTTAAAATAAACTAATAAGATAGAACCATTTTGGTACAAATACATAAAATTCACATAAAAATGAAATTTTTTATTCAACTTGAGTGCCAATAAATTATGCATAAAGAGAATTGAATCATATGTATAATTATATAATTTTTTTAGTTTCCCAGAGGGTCCTCATTGGTGATGAAAAAAATTCATTTGTAATTGAAAGTAATATCATTTTCATGAATAATAATTGGTCATGTTTTCCAGTAAAGTTGATATATTTGTTTATAGCAAAATAAGTGATTAATCTTTATTGAACTTTTGTAAAATAGTTTTCATTTATCTTTTTCTTCTCATAAATTTCTTCAAATCTTGAAAACTTTTCAGACAATGGAGGTTGAAAGATGAATGCTCATTACTATTTATTACTTGTTTCTTGTTTTTTAAAGTTTGAAGATTATTCAAAATACTGCTGATGAAGAGTTGAACATAGACATGTTCATTCAAAACTATAGACTCAGTTTGAGAATAAATACAATTAGGTACTCAAAATATTAGATAAATACTTTTCATATTTTGCATTATTGTGCATTGGGTTCGAATGGTATTTAGTATAATTTCTATTATAAATATTCGATGTAGGAACTGACAAAGAAATTGTGATTTTTAAGCAATTCATTATCTCTAAATATACTTCTTTCATCATATTTCTATCTACTCTAACTATTGATTTCTTGAATTAATCATTAATATTTCTTTGTTCTGTTTCTTTTCTTCCAAATCTTTCTGTTCTTTGTATAGTATTGGAAAAAATATTTCGAAAAATATTATTTCATTGAAATAAAGTTTTTCAGAATCACAATTCAAATTATTGTAGATTACTGATCTCCTGTAATCCAGAATTAAAAACTTGAAATGTTGAGGATTATCAAAACGGCTCTAGTGCAAATGCAGAGTGGTGCTGACCGCTTGATGAATTTGGAACATGCAGCAAAACTTATATCAAACGCTAAGCAACTTGGTGCAAAACTAATTGCTCTTCCTGAATGTTTCAACTCTCCGTATGGAACAAATTTTTTCAGTGAATATGCTGAGTCCATCCCAAATGGACCTACTAGTGAGATGTTATCCAAAGCAGCAAGAGAAAATTCAGTCTACCTTGTAGGTGGAACTTTTCCCGAGGTAGAAAATAATAAATACTACAATACATGTACAGTTTGGAATCCGGAAGGAAAACTGGTAGCCAAGTTTAGAAAAATGCATTTATTTGATATTGATATTCCTGGAAAAATAACTTTCAAAGAGTCAGATATCCTAAGTCCAGGCAGTGAGTTGGTGACATTCGATTTGGAAGGAGTGAAAGTGGGTCTGGGGATATGTTATGACTTAAGATTCGAAGAACTTGCAAAGCTTTACAGGTTACAGGGATGTAAAATTTTAATTTTTCCAGGTAAGCTGTTTTGAGATGAAATGACATGATCATTGGATAATAGAAATAGAACAGACATTATATAATCAAGATGGTATGCAAAAATACAGAGATAATTTCAAAATATTAATTTAATAATTCAAAATATTTAATATACCTAATCGAAATTTAAAATACTTGCTCATCAAAAAATTTATAATCTGAATACCTATATTGACAAAATTATTCTTAACACAATTATTATTTAGGAATTCTCTTTGTCTGAATGTCTTTTAAGTAAACCCCATGATATACCTATAAATATTATGGTTTTACTCAGAAGCAATACATAGTTGATCCATTTCCCTATTTGGTAGGTAACATTAATTTTCAAATTTACAAATCCTTTTCAGTTTTTTCTACTTGATTACATTCATATACATATATATTTTTCAAATTATTTTTCAAGGATATATTTCACTTGCAGAAGAGAAATATAAATATTCAGATTAGAAATTGTTAGAGCCCCAAGAAAGTTGGTATTATTGAAAAAATTTTTTCACTTATCTGTTTTTCATTACATTTCAAAATATATTTAAAAAAACATGAGAATTTTGTAGATTGAGATTGATTGAGAAGGTATAATCCTTGAAATTTCACATCCATTTACCTTTTTGCTGAACTTAAAACTGCAGAAGGAAACAATTTGCATGTAATAACATTTGTCCAATAACTCGTGACTAGTCATTGAATCAGAGTGATAATAAATTGTTTAACTATTTGTCTACCACAAATACTATATAATCCACTGGAGCTACGGTTTTGAAAATATTACATTTGTTTAAAACAAGAGGATGTTAGATTGTTTCACAACTTTACCAATAACTATAATGACACTCTTCCTTCTTATAGTAACACCAAATATTGTGTAATTTATGCAATGTTTCACTGTTCAGCTGCAATGTTACCAGTTATATTCACCAAACAAATGGGTATTGACTTTGTATCTTTCAATATTGACCTTTCAAACGTGGTTCAAATATTTGTATAAAATTGGCATGATAAACTGAAGGCTAAATAGAAAGTAATGATTTGTTTATTTAACGTATGTACTTTGATCATTTACTCTTTGCTTTTTAGAATTGTTACTTGAAATGAACCGGCTTATGTTACCTAAAATTTTTGAGACTTCTTCCATCAATTGATTGAATTTTTCAGCTGCTTTCAATATGACAACAGGTCCTATACACTTTGAGATTCTTCAGAAGGCCCGAGCCCTGGATAACCAAGTGTTTGTATGTACTATCAGCCCTGCAAGGAATGATACAGGGTACATTGCCTGGGGTCACTCTCAAATAACAAGTCCCTGGGGTAAGGTTCTTGCACAAGCCAAAGAAAAGGAAGAAGTAATATTAGCTGATATTGACTTAGCTGAATGTGATGACGTTAGGGCACAAATTCCTATTTTTCATCAAAGAAGAAATGATGTGTATGATACGGTGAAGAAAAAATGAGGATTTGTTTGCAGGATGATGGAGTTAGAATATGTTCGACTGGTGGTCACTTTTTTCTTTGATGTATATTGATTTATATAAAGAAATTATAAAATGAATTAATAACTTGAGATTTTTTTCTGGTAATAGTATTACCAGTTTGATTCCAGGTATTATGTGGTATCATTACATGTTATATCCTTACTTCTTTTCTTCTAGAGGCAATATTGAGGATGTCTTTATTCAGAAGAAATAATTATCTTATTTTCACTTGAAGCAATTTGCTTATTAAGAAAGTAGATCCATTTTAGGAACCTAATGTTCAAGTGTTAATAGGTGCAGTCATAGAATGAGAATAAAAGACTGTGAAAAAAGACGCACCTTTGTTGAAACCAGAGCCAAAAAAAAACATATTTGTGATCCAACTCTCATCCCCTAGAGCACGAAGGTGTCTTAAAAGTGTGTGTTTGAAGACAACATATTATGAAAACATAAGATAAAGACATCTTGAAGATTTATTTTCTTACAAATAATGATATCTTTGAAAGATGTCTTTCAAGTCATCTTTGAAGTCATCTTATAGATGTAACTGATCGGTTGACCAGATGTCAGTGTCCTATGCATAATAACCCTCAGAAGTTAAACCTTGTGCAAGTTAAGGGTTAACGAGGTCTTACCTTTTAACGTGCAATTCCTAGCAGGGCTAAACGCTATGTGGTGCAAACTAACTACTGTTCTACATAGCAGAAGACTGAATGGGTAGAACGAACCATTTGTGCAATTCATGATTTCTCTTGCAAATTCCGTAGAAATGACAACATACATAAGTTTATAATACAAAAAAAAACATATATACTCAAAAAAAACCGTTAGGAAGCACACATTTATTATTAAATTACCTAAAAATTAACTAGAATCAATTAGTATCAGCTAACTCTTCAAATGTCAGGCATATATTTGGCATGTATTGAAAACATTTTCCCGAATAAATAAAATACTCTCTCAACTCATTATTATGCTAACTCAATAAGAGGAGACGTTATTGCCTTGGCTTACTCAGGTTTGTCCTGCAGTACATTGTTCACCCTAGCAGTACTGATGGCCAAGTCAAGCAGCGCTTTTTGTTGTTGGATCACGAATGTGTGTTTTACAGTTGATATCGAATCTTGGCTTTGTAAGTGACCACCTTGGGGAACCTTGTTTATCTTTGATATTCAAGGACCGAGTCTTCTGTCTTTGTAGGGGGAAATGTCATCTCATTTACTCATACACCTTATAATGGTTATTAGCCAAAAATATTGTTTTATCTTCATTACTGAAAATTGTTGAAATAATAATCATCAGAAAAATGCAGGGTGCAAAATTTTTACAAAAATTGTCATGTTAAGTAGATGCGACTTGTTGTATGCCATGTAATTTATATTAAGTAAATTGCTAGGTCAGTTGGCATGTCGTCTGTTGCCAAGCCGAAGCAGATCGAATGTTTGTTAGCTTAAAAGTTTTCAGAAACCCGCCAATATTTAAAAAAAAACTGGTGGTTGTTTAAAATAATTTCTGATTGTGGAACACAATGGATTGAGATCGAGTCATAATGGAACGATGGAATATTTTGAATTCCAACAATGTTATTCTCGAGATTCCACAAGCATGGTCGGTCGGTAGCCGGGCGGTTCGAGGTGGATGCTTTGTTAGATCTGGTAAGATCTCGTTAATCCTTAGCTCGCACAAGTTTCGACTTCTGAGGGTTATCGTTCGTCGGGGTGCGATAGTTGGTTAACGGAAAATACATATTTAAACATACATTATATGCAGCCTGTGGAAAAATTTGGACAAATTGAATGAAATTTGTGTTATTTCAATATGCATTTCATGCAACAGTGATATTTTATATAGAAATTTGCAAATATAAGATTGTAAAAAATGATACTGAAATGAACACTTGAACTGGATGTTCACAAGATAAAACTTTCGTGTGTGTATATTATAAATGTAGTGAAAAGTCACTATTTATTTTCAATAGGAAGCTGATTGGGTGAAATTAGAGCCTAAAGGCTATCTAGGGAACAAATAATATGGAACACAACCACTTCAGCTACCATTCTACATGATTGATTCATACACCAAACTTTCACTCTGTGAACGTTTTTACAATGTAAATAAATGAGAACACATTAACTTTGAAGTGTGGTGTATTAACGCTCCTATTCATTCATATTGTGATAACTTTTCGAAGTAAAAGTTTGCTGTATGAATTAGCAAATACTGATAGGTTTAATTGTTTGCAATTTGACTAAATTAATGTCATGTTAGCATAACTTCACAGATGATGACGCTCTGTTAAAGCCAAATAACAAGTTAAAGGATTATTTTCTCCTACAAGAGTATATTTTTGGACATAATTGTTTTATAGTACATTTCAGTTGAATTAGAAATTAATGAAAATAGGGTGATGCGACTTTGAAGGCTGTGTGGTTATTTCCTTGAAAAAACTTATGCCGTGCATACTCTCTCATTATCTCTCTGCAGTCATTATTTTCACTATCCAGGCTTTGGAGAAGGGTTATTAAAATATGCACACTCCCCAATATGGCGAACGTTAATAGAATTGATTCCAATGTTGATAATGCCATTGCTTTTTTTCCAAGGAATTGATTTATAGTGGCTACATGCTGACTAAAAATTAGTATTATAAAATTAAATGTCACAAAAAATACTTATCTACTGACAAAAACGTCAACTTTTTATTCAGGGTGTTTCCTAAAAGTGAACAGATTCTGTCTAGTATATATACCTACTGAATGATAAAAACTCAGCTTGAAGAACCTCTTTCATGAATGAAAAATCTCAAACTTCCTGAAACGGTAACATTCACAAAAGTCGTGATGGAATTGGTCGATAGTTGATGAAAATACGAAACATATTCAAGTAACACTTTATTGTGAGATTTTCATGAAGTTTACAAAACCGCAACACCTGTTTCACTATAGAATAGCTTCATCAGGTGTATTCACACTGAGTGAGAAACTTGAATTAACAAAATAAAAGTCAATGACTAATCTCACTTGTTGCATCAAGGAATGAATACAGGATGCATTTTTGATAAGATTCTGTATGTAACAGTATTAGAAACAAGGGCGAGAATTACGGCAGCAGGAAAAATAAATAATAAACGAGGGATTACTGGAGTCAATGATTATATGACCATTGCCGACCTTAACAATTAACAAAAAAAATTGTGATGTGAAATGGAAATCAATAGATGAATGCGTTGAACATTGAGTGAAATATCAATAATACGCAAATCTTTTCTTAAAATATTCAACATAGAAATCTAGAATTTCCCGATATTCCCAGTAATTCGATTGGTAGACTATCAACATTCAGGTATCAATTCTAATACATACGTAATTTAGTTCTACGAGAATATCTATTCCATTTGCAATCAAGAATATCATATAGTATTTGCATGGGAGTATTTATGAGGGAATATAAAACCCTGTGAGTATCCTCTCATGATGTCGCGAATTGGGCCCGTGATGGTATCTGTTGATAAATTGATCGTTACTTTTGTGTTGAAATTGTAAAAGAGATCTAAGCTTGTAGGTTTCTTTTGTTATATTCGTTGAATCTTCAAAATAGGTCATAAAAAAGTCAGTAAAATGAAAATAAATATGTTTCTGAATATTTCAAATTATGTGGTGTGGTTTATCATTTGAATGAAGTTCTGAATTGAGTCATTATTATACTCTAACTGCTAATCGGATCGTCATCAATGATGCCCCGGAGAACAATATATTATTTTGGCAGCTGTAGGAGTAATAATAAAGTTTCAACAAACTTTCTGTATACTCTTATTTATAACAGACGTAATATATCGTGAAGGTGGTGCTGAAATTGGTTCCTCAGGGGTTTTTCTTACAACCAACGACGTCCTGGGTTATTTATGTGGTACTTTTTGAATATTATTCTCTTTACATTGAGTACGGTAGTTTACATAACTTCTTGTTCTGTAAAATTGTAACACACTTTGGTTATTTATTTTGAATTTTCGGTTGACGATTTTGTTGGTTATGGCACAGAGAAACAGTCTGATTTCCTGAATTTGCAAATTGATTTTGAGACTTGGACCAGGAATAGTAAAAATTTTACATTGGCTTTCTTGAAAACAAGGATCGAATAATTAAGAACTTTCGTCTTCATTTATCAAAGTCATATCGAAGTCGAATCTCCATATAATTATCTAAATTTTAGTACGAAAATAAAATATCGAGTAGCAATTCTGACGCAGCCACTGACTCAGAGTAGATTGTTTACTATCACAAAACACTACTAGATATGTTCTGTGTTTACCGTTCTGTGCCGCTAAGGTACGGTACGTCGCGTAATGTCTATTGTCAGAGACAACCAACTTGTCTCTGCTATTGTCTAACAACTAACCTATATAGTCAAGTACACAATTTTAATTACTTTGGAAAAAAGTATCATTATCATATGAAAAATAATATGACATGCCTTTGAACTTGTTAGGAGTCTATGATTTTCACCCAAGATCCACAAAGTAATTAAATTAAAAATGTTGAGAAGGTCCCTGTCAGTTCTCAGTTCAAAGTCCTTTAAATATGCTGCTGTTACAAAAAAACGGAGAATTAAATCATGGCAGCTTCATGAGTATGGAGGAATTGATGAACTACAACTTGGGTCGATTCGGTTGCCAGTTATAAGAGACCCAAATGAAGTTCTTGTACAAGTTAATGCTGCTTCCGTTAACCCAATAGATTTACTTATGATAGGTTGTTCAATGCTTTTCTAGCTACTTCAAGAATATAAATAATTAAAATTCACATTTTGCAGGAGGTTATGGTAGAAATTTATTTCAAATTCAAAGAAATTTTGAAAACGAACTACCTTTGACTGTAGGCCGAGATTTTGCCGGAACTATCATAGCTAAAGGTCATAAAGTTCGAGATGGGATGAAAGTTGGCGATGAAGTTTATGGATTTATTCCTTTACATAAGCAAGGAACTTTTTCAGAAGTTATTTTGGCCAATGCTTGTCATGTATGTGGGGATGTTTTACACATTTGTAGGACAGATTAGTAGTCTAGTCATTCACACATTACTTTTAAGATGAGTGGCTCATTTGAGATAATTACCTTTTCAAAACTAGATATTTTATGATGTTAAGACACACAGGGTCAAAAACAAACTTTGAATCACATTTGACTTCATTTCAATAGCCCTATTTGAGTATAAAAAATATATTCAAAACACTGCTATACTTCAAAGAAGTTGTGTTTCGAATAGAGTAATGTCAAAACTAAAAAGTTCATGTTGGTTGTATTGAGTGTTATTTTCCAAACATATTGAGTTTGATTTTCCAAATGTTGCAATGAGTCTGATTTTCCGAACAATGAAATTCACAAGAATTGGACAAAACCATATTTTTTGTATAAAGATGGAGAAGTATAAAGCTGAAAAATCCTCAAATCCTCAAAATATACCCCTTTCAATTTAAACAAGATTCCTATTGCTGGAATTAGATCAAATAAGCAAATGAATGTCATTACTTACTGTCATTGATGACATGAGCAGATGATATTACCTCTTTCATATATGACATTGTATAGCAATCCTGAGAATGATATCTGAATCAATTCCATAATGCATGTTTGGAGCACAAACTGTGTGTTTTTCAAATAATTCAATGTTTTGAAAGTATTTCTTCTTTCGTGTAATTGAATGTTTATATGAAAGTAGTTGTTTCGAGAGGGCTTTTTTCCAATTTGTGGCTGAAAGTTTCTTCATTACTCAATCTACACATCTTTGTGAATAATTCATTTCGAAGTTATTTGCTTTCCAAAACCTTTTTTCCCAATTAGTAATGCCATTTGGACTTCCTTTATCAGAAAAGCAGAAAACCACCTCCCTCAGACCTTCAATGTTGACTAATTTGAAATATGATAATTTTATGTTAATTTTCACCAAATTGACACTGTTTTAAGTAACAGAATTTTTTTGAATTTATTGAATTTATTAAAATATTCATCCATTTATGTTATACATTTATCATTAGATGTTTCACGTTATTTTCATTGAATATTGCTGATTTCAAAGTTTTGAACATTTGCTTACAATCAAATCGTAGTTTCTCATTTCGAATTATGGAGATTACTGAATTTCTTATTTTTTTTAATATTCATTTCAGTCATTCAGTTGTTTCGTGACATTGTACAGTTTGTAGCGATAATTTCTTTGTTCTGTGGCTTTCAAAATGTTGTGATTGAACAAAAATTTTGACTTATTAATTACATATTCCTTTTTAGGCTTATACTTATCCAAAAGTTTGACAACATCTCTATGAAAATTGTTGTACTTTTAATAAATATCACTAATATCAAAATTATAGTTCATTTTATATAATGATAATGAATTGAAAAAACTTTTATTTGAGATTCACAGAACCGTTGTTGGAGAAAATAATTATAATTCACAATTATTTATTCTAGATTCTCTTTAATGAAATGGACAAAAACACTTATTTTATTTTAACAACCGGTCCCGGGTTTTACTCCATTACCAAATATAAAACTTGATAATGGGGCAAAACCCGAAACCACTTGTAAAAATAAAATAACCAGTGGAAATTAGACAAAAGTGTTTTCGTTCATTTCATTAAAGTGATCATGAATTTCCACAAAATAAACAAGTCATCAATCACACATATTCTAGGTTCTACCAATACCTAAACAGCTGAGTTCAATAGAGAGTACATCTTTAGTTTATGCTACTATGACTGCTTGGAGTGCTCTCTTCATTTTTGGAAATTTGGTGAGCAAACAGACAGATGGATTGCGAGTTTTGATATTGGGGTGCTCAGGAGGTGTAGGAACTGCAGCTGTTCAACTTTTAAAATCTCAAGACTGTGTGGTGAGGCATAATATAAATTAAATGAGGCATTTTAAATATGGATGCATTATGAATAGTACAAATGGTAGCATACTATAGCAGTAGTCTATAAAAATATGCATAAAGATTGATACTCGTGTAGCAAACAAATCCTATGTCAAACAAATTTTTTCTTTTTTCCATTAGCAGCCATCAGTCCGAACACAAAAATTATACATACATGCTATTGTAGTAAGGTTATAATAGTAATTTAAAATGGAATGAATTCATTATCTTTTATTATTAATGATAGTGAGTTTTTCAATTTATATTGTATATTCAGATAAATATGGAAAACGAATTCAGAGCTGGAATGTACCTATGTTTCCATAAGAAACTTAAATTCAAATGAATCTAAATTTTAAATGGCATGTTTAAATTATGTTGGGTGATCTGAAATACTATATATTTAGGGTGGTCTGTGAAAAAACATCTTGGCACAAAGTTCTGTTATAACTGTCATTCTCAGTCAGCGTTATTTTCTTTAATTTTTGAAAACTCAATTTATGGTATTCACTGTAAGGCCAATTGACGATAATTGTACTGTATACATTGTATAAATTATTTTTTTTCTGATCATTCCAATCATCATTTTTTCAGGTTTTTGGGACTTGTTCCAGTGATGCTGTATCATTAGTTTACAATTTAGGTGCTGATTGTGTATTTGACTATACCTCTCCAGATTTTCATAAAAATGTGGAGCTTGAAGGCAGGTAAATTGGAAAATACGTACTATCAACTGAAATTTCACTTATCTTATTCTACAACTTTAGGTGAAGTAGTTAGGCAGAGTAAAATAAGACAAATGTGCTTCTTTTCAAATTCAGCACAAGACCGAACCTTTGACCTCGTGACGAATAGACAAAAGATAGATGAGTACAATTTTGGATAGATTTATTCATTGATTTATGCACTGTTCTTCAGGTTACACCCAACTACAGAACAGGGATATAAGTCAAATTACAATACAATACAATTACAATAAGATAAAAACAATACATATAGAATTATCTGAAGTAAAAAGACCTAATCTCAGAGGTGAAACAGTAAAAAACTGTCGAGCTGACAACTTGCAGAATTGCATTTGACACACATGTTACACAGAGGTGAACGTTTCAGAATATTTGTATGTGGTGTTGGCAGGTAAAAAAGGATAAACCACTCTAGAGGTTGACCTAGGTACATTGAAATTCAGTTTTTGCAGAATATGTGGGTCAATAATTAAATTATTAATCAGTTCAAAAAGAAAAATTGTGGAGTGACAGTCATGATGGCAACTCAAGCTATTCATAGCATGTCTATCTAACAATGCATCATGGGGAAATTCAATTGGTGGAGAGAAATTGTCTGATCTATAGGAGAGAAGTTTTATGAAACGATGTTGTATTGATTCAACTTTCTCTTTATACAACTGATGAGATGGATTCCAGATTATGGATGCATATTTTAATTTTGATCTGACAAAAGCATAAGTTCTGTTTCAGCAGACAGAATGGCTTCAATGTGTGATACGAAGGAAAGTTTTGTGTTGAAGGTAACACCTAGATCATGAAAATGGACGATTTTTTCAGTGTGTACGTCATTACATTACATTTATTCGCGTTTAAAGGAAGATTGTTGCGAAAACACCATTGCTCAACACGTTTCAGATTGAGGGAGAGTTGAAGACAGTCCTCGATGCCATTGATTTCACAATATAATTTCAGGTCATCCGCGTATATCAAACAGTTGATGTCAATGACCTCAACTATGTCATTTATGAAGGCATTGAAGAGAAGTGGACCTAGGTTGCTTCCTTGTGGAATACTCGACGTAGTTGCATATTCCACGCACTTGAAGCCATTGAATATAACATACTGACGCCTGTGAGTGAAGTATGATATAAAAAGTTGGATCAGAGTACATACTTCTGGTTTTTCTGATATAATTCGTCAACACCCCACTTTTGATTGAAAGTAATCATTAAGCCTACCAATTTTAACAATTTAAGTTTCTCTGAACATACATTTTTAGTGAAAATATCTGCAGGCATAGCATCTGTAGTCAAATATTCAACTCTTAGAACTAGATTAGAAATGAATTCTGTCACAAAATGGTGCCGAATATTTATATGTTTACTGCAGTTATGATAGACTGAATTGACCGATAAATTTATAACACTCTGATTGACATTAAATATGGTGATAAGATATATTTTCAGTCAATTCTGCTAACAAACCTTTTAAATATATGTGTCACTTTTTTTGCGGCTTCAGATATTGACATATATTCGACTTCTGTGCTTGAACATACAATAAAAGATGTATCTAGCATAGTTGAAACAGAAGTAGATGGGACTCCCAATCAGCTTTTGGTAAGAAAATTGAGCTCTAGCATTTCTTTTATCAAATCGAACTATATTTCCATCAGTGTTTTAACTCCTTTAGCATTGAACATGTTAAATTTCTTCAACAACTGAATTATATAATTTTTTGACTCGTTTCTATAAGTTTAATTTTTCATCTGAATCTATTGCATGCCCAAACATTCTGTAATTCTCCCTAAATCTTTAACATAAAACCTAAAGCCTAATTCCTTTTTAGGCTAATCGGCTTCAGAAAAAATTAAAAATCATCTACAACGTTATGATTTTCCTTCTTTATAAAAATACAAGATTCATGTTTTGATTTTTGATATTTCAGTTCACATAAAACATTATTTACTCTATCATTCTATGCTCTAGATGACTGTTTGAGCCTATATATGACTTTATTCAATTTTGAGTATTTATTAACATCAGAGTTGACAAAACATATACACTGTTTCTTTTGAATATCCATTTAAACATGGTGTTTTAATATCTGAGTGATAAATATCTAGCCTCAATTCACTAGAAAGTGCAGAAAGCACTCAAATGTCTCCTCACAGGAGAAAAAGTATCTACATAATCTATTTCTTGTTCCTGTGAGAAACCTAGCTACTAACCTAGGGCGATATCTCACTTCACTTTCAGAATTGACTTCTGTCTTAAAAACCTACTTTCACTTCACTATAGCCGCCGTATAATTTCTTGGAAAATCCAATACTTCCCAAACATCATTTTCTCTAAAACCCTCAAATTCCTTTGCCAAGGCTTATTTTTACATATCTACATCTGGTCTCTGAAGAGTGTCTACTGTGATTGAGTCTTCTTCTTGGTTCATTTCATACACAATATGTCAAAAAATCTTTAAATTCTTTAGGTTTTGCCTGAAGAGATCTTCTATTACCGCGAGAAAGTTTGGAAATCCTACGTCACCACCTGATCACCAAGCATTATATTTAGTTCCAATCGTGTTGAAACTGAAGTTTAAGTTTCAATACAAACGCTGTTTCAGAGGCCAAAATAATTGACCTCTGGAATACCTTAATCAATATCGTTTAATGTCCAGAATGTGTTTTCCAATATTCCGTCAATTGAAACAATTGAGCTGGTTTGGCGTCTCTTACTCAGAAATCATGTTAATTAATCCTGTAGTAGAACAGGAAATTGTATATTTATTTACTATTTGTCTATCACAAAATTATTTTCAGTTTATTGGAAAAGTTTTATTTATTCTGTGAAGGGCCGTTGAGTTCTCAGCTAGCTGAAATTTATATGAACAACCATGAAAATGAAATTTATAACAATTTATTGATCAATAATTTCTTATACTGGTACAGATACGTCATAAATTCCTACAGATTATTAATGAATACATTTTTTTTAGGTACCATATAATATTAGATGCAGCTCAAATAGGGTATCAGAATATACCAAAAAGCTGGAAGTATGATACTTACATAACTCTTAATTCACCTTTGTTGAAAAGTACCGATAGCTATGGGTTGATGGCTGGATTGGCGTATAGTGCTAGTGATTTATTAGATGCTAATTTGAGAGTCTACAAGGATAGTAGTTGTGTCAAATGGGGCTTTTTTATACCATCCACGAGAGGTTTTGAATTTGTTGATGATTTAATATCGAAAGAGAAGGTGAGACCTTGCCATTACTTACATTTCATTAAATTCAAGTTTTTTATTCAAGTTTTATTCAAGTATTGCACAAAAAAAAATATTACAATTTTTTTACAAAATGGGGTTAGATTTGCTGTCTGAGTTAAACATACCTAGACATAATTGCC
>WOGO01001211.1:0-18978 GCA_015342085.1 Leptinotarsa defecta | reverse complement strand
AGGATGATTAAAAAGTTTCATTGAATTCACAGAATTACTTCCAATTCAATGACACTTTTTACTCATCCTGTAAAGGTCTGATAATAGGAAACTCACTCAGTCCTGTTCTGGCAGATATTTTCATGGACGATTTCAGCACAGCAAAGGTGTAAATTCTGCTTTCAAAACCAACAACAACTTAGGCATGCACATTAAGAATAACAAAGATAAAAGTTCAGTTTCAGAAAAATCAGGAGTGTATAAATTATCGTGTTATATAGGTCAAACTGGAAGAGCATTAAAAGCCCGCATAAAGGAACACAAATATAGTTTTCAGAATGGAAAAATGAATTCCACACATGCCAGTTATTTAATCTCATAGGGACATGATATCACCTATGAATACAAACCCCTCCATTTCCAGAAGAAACAATAAATTTAAAAACTGGCAACATTTTATGAACGATCAAACTGAATTGAATAATTCACCATTATTGAATCTGTTCATTAGCAGGTAAAAATAGATAGGTATATTTACAGGTATAGTTTCGAAAAAAATTATTGATGTTGTTAATGAATTCATACCTGACCTTTTCAGGTAGATTCATTATTTATGTAGATGATTAGGTACTAGGTTAGAGTATAAAATGGATGTAATTTAGAAGTAACTCTCAGTTATGCTTGAGGAAAGTATTGTATAGTGAAACACGTGTCGCGGTTTTTGTAAAATCCTTTATAGTGAAAATCGTACAATAAACTGTACGATTCGATTTCCAAAAATGAATGAGTTTTGACACGAGAATTGACATACCTTCTCGGTGACAAGTGAAGCAACATTATTGTCTTTCTTTTCAAAAAGTACTAAACATGATACCTTTTCACGTAATTTTTTCTGATCTTTTTTCGATCAAAAGTAAGGAAAGGGAACATTTTATGTCCTCACTGTATACTTAGGAATGCAAATATATGCAATATATTTAGGGCATATTTGAGTTTTACCATACAACTGGAAGAAGTATTGATTGAATTGTATAATTGGATGGTAGGTTTTTGTCTAGATATTGCTGTAATTATCTAAGTGATTGTAAAATCATCTTTTTGGCATGTTCAATAATATAAGAATAATTTAAAGGATAATTTAAACATTAATCACTTGAAAAAAACCTAATGTTTAGCGAAACATGCTGCTATATATTTTTTCAATAAAGTTTGTGGAGATCAAATGGTTTAGGTGTAGTTTGTGAAATTACTAACGTAACGGCCGAATCAATCAGAAAAATAATTCAAACAGTTTAAAAAGTGAATAATATGAAATTCTAGATGTTTCTTACATATGTTAGAAACTCTAATAATTATGACGTTCTAGCAACATTAAATTTTGCTATTACCTGCGCATTATTTAACTTCACTGATGTGCTTTTTCCCAAAGAATGACAGAAGTTCTCATTCCTTAACATCACATACATTTTTTTTTTGAAAAATCATTAATTTTTTCTGAACTTATTCGGTTCCCCACAATTTTCACTTCTGCCCGTTATATGAATCTTGCACCAAATGATACTGTTTTCTAAATCCATGCAGGAATACGGAATGGCTAATATGTTGTTTTCATATTTTGTTTCTACGTATTTTGATGCTTGACCATCACAAAAATTGAAAAATGTTATTCTTGAATTGAAAAAAAATGTAACACCTAACAACAAAACAATCCAATTAGTCCCGTGAATACCAAATGATTACTGTGATCATTATTTCATCAGTATAAGAGTTGGTTTTTAGCTTGTTTTGAAGCAATTTCATTACAAATTGTTATTTCTCTAATCGAAATTAAAACTATATAGTCACAACAACTATCTATATTGTACATATAAATAGATGACAATGAGTTGAAGAATTTGGATGTGAGAAGTGTCTGTTTGCATGACAATATTATACAAAAAAATCTATAATAGTGTCGATGTATTTATAATTCCTTTTTGCTAGTTTAAAATATATGAATAGTCGAACAGATTCTAATCATACTATGTTTTTAGGTTTAGAAGGATTGTAACTTGCTTTATTTCGACTCCGTACTGAAATTGTTATCATATCATATCTGGATTGGAGAGATAGGTGCATAATTACGTTTCTATAAAGAGACTGAAGCTAAATATTCTTTGAAAGACGTTTTTTTGAAGGAATAAATCTTTTTTACTGTTTTATTGTCTATATAACCAATATAGAATCTGCTGAAGTGTAGTAAAAGGCAAACTGATATAAACCACTGAAGAGTCAATTACTCAGTAACTTGTCGTGTGCATAAATTCAGCCTTCAAATTGAAAAGCTTCAGAAGTAACTGTCGAACTATTTTTAAATTTTTGAAAGACTTATTTATTTTCGTATTATTCATCTTCTGTATTTATGCTGTCATCAACACATTTTGTTAGCTTATGTAAGTGTTTCATCGTTTATATGTGCTGCTATCCATTAGTGACTTCATTTTATTCAAGGATGTTAATATTATATCGACAATAAATAATTTAGCGCAACCTTCTTGATTTTCAACCCTGCGATAAGTTTCGGGTACAAGGTTGAAATCATTAAGACGCTCTGAAATAAGCATTTACTATTTTTCATTAATTCTGAACAAACAACTTTGTTTCAAGGCTTTACAAGTCACCCTCCAACTGAGTCACACTATTTTATGTGAATGTACATACATGAAAGTTGTAGAAAAGTTGTTTTGAAAACGGATGCTTCGAGCGATGATTTAATTATGTTTGGCATAGTTATAATGTCATTATAATAGGCATGATATTTAGCGAAATCAAAAACATGACATTAGCAGAATCAAAAAAATTCTACAAAGGGTACACTTCTATCAACTTGATACCAAAGATCTATGAAGAACAGGAAACAATAACCAAAATTTGAAAAACAGATGTTGAGCTCTATTGGATTGTCAGATGATTTTATATGTTTCTATAAATTGCAGTCAAGAAAGAGTCATAACAAAAGCTGTAATATCTGCTCATTCTATAAATCAAAATCAAATTGAATTTGACTCCATTATTTCAGTGACATGTGAGTCCGGAGGATTCATGTTGTGGGAGTTTTTCGTAATAATATTGTTGTTGTTGATGTATTTATTCATTTTCCAGATTATTGTGGTATTAGACATGTCTATAATATAAATAACAATAAATAACTATATAAATGTAAATAAATAAATATACACCTATCAAATAAAACTGGCACTATACAAAACACTACAAGCGACATACTGATGCAAATTTTAAAATCATAGACAAATTATTATAAACATAACAGTGAGAACAAGTTATATCAAGACATCCCTTTGAAGGAACTCAGCTATAATAACCCCCGTTCGTCAGTAATTCTTTGATATGGTTCTTGAAAAGTATGATGCCGTTATACCTAAGAGATTCCTTGAATGTCGAAGTTTTGTGTTTTGGGATTGTCAAGTGTTAGAGTTGCATAATTATGAGTGACTGATTCGTGTTTGAAATGAACTATGTTGTATCTCACTGAGTTTATATTGAATTCTAACTCATCTATTGTGATACCAGACACTGATAAGGTAGTGCGAACTTCACGGTGTAACCATGTTTGATATATTTCGGGAGATCATTATAAACATAGTCTTTCGTAACGCTAGAATAGTTGGAAAATAACGCACTAGGTGTACACAATCTAACATTCTCTGGAAAAACCCAGAGGTTAGTATATTTTTCAAAGTTGATATTATTAGTTGAAATCCAGTTGTAATGTTGCGAGACAAATGACCTTCTGCATCTGTTTGTTGGGAATTCCTATATTTCTGGAAGTCATGGTGTGTTGGGATGTGTGTTTCGTTTGATGCAATTTGATAACAGGCTAATTCTTAAGACTTGAAGTTAAAATGTATATAAAAATTTTCAGAAAATTATGTGTGTCAATAATTTGAGCCTCATGTACTCGTTTTACGTCAGATATTGATTACGTTCAATCGATTTCACTTAATAGTTTACCATTCCTTCCGATACCATCGAACAGTTTTTTAGCAAAACCACTTGAAATACTGACAAAAAGATATATACACATATAACGCAAAGCGCAGTTTCTATAGTCGACGTAGTACCCTTATTTCATTGGGAATTAACAAGATTCTCCTCGATAATCAATGTAATAATAATCGACTTTATTCATCACGAGAGAAGAAGGATATCTTATTTGTATTGACATTTATAAAGAAAACTTTACGATCAATTGGTGAAGTGTCAGCTGAAGCTGTTTTTCAAATCAATCTTGGGAGTAAACAGGTATGTAAAAACCTTTCTTTCGCAAACGCCAAACCTCTCCCAAAAGTATACTCCTTTCAATTTAAAATTTAATTATTTATGATGTGAAACAAATTTCTTATTCTGATTATTTATGGAGGTAATTGATATTATATCATATAAAATGTTATGTTGTTTAACCTTGAGATATTACGTGCAAAACCTGATAAAATATTTGCGGTTTGGTTTTTTTCAGTGAACGAAGACTTTTTTCCAATCGATTTAATATATTTCCTGATTGAGGCAACGAAAAGGTTATTTTTCTAGTGAATATATATATAGCGAAACATTTCTTAGAATGTCAAAATGAGAAGTAATTGAAGAATACAATAGCCCTCTATTATTCAATACAAAAAACATGAATATATGTGATATCCTGTATTCTGAGATATTTATAATTTATATATTTTAAAGGAATAGTATCTACCAAAACAAATCTGTATTCTGAATTTTATTCATGAATTCGCCATCAGTGCTTATTTCCGGCCAATGAAAAATATTTTTAAAAATCTCATAAATTTCATTGTTGGGAAAAGGGCGAATGCATTATTCGGAATTTACCATCTCTGCTAATTGAAGTTGATCAAATACATCTCATTTTTTGAGACATAATTGAGTGACGCCATTGAGGTTAGTTGCAAAGTCAAGCTTCAACATTGTCTGCTGAACGAGAAATCGATTTCTGTCTTTCTCTGCATCTGTCAAATAAGCAAGGTTTGGGTTTTCTGTCTATTACATACATAGGTCTTCGTGGAGAAAGAGTTACATGTTTATTCATACTTTTTTAAGAACATTTCAGTACAACAATGCATTTGTGATTCAGTTTGAACTACTGATGAGGCATATAGCAGGTCAAAATGGAGCTCAGAGATGCTTCATGACCAATTTGATTTCATCAAATTTGCCAATATTCAAATCAACGTTCAGAAACTCTGTTCCAGGCAGAAGTAGCGGCCATCGAATACTGTATAGGGGAAATAAACAGGCAGAAGGTCACAAATAAAACCATTGCCATTTTCTCTGACAGCCAGGCGGCAATTAAGGCGCTCAGCTCAGTTCAAGTCTTCTCAAGACTGGTGGTGTCTGGGGGCACTCAAGGAGCTAAGTGCCCAAAATAGCGTCACTCTAGCTTGGTTACCCGGACATGAGGGTCACAAGGGCAATAAGGAGGCCGATATTCTAGCCCGTGAAGGTGCATCAAAGGAAGGCGCATGATGGACACAGAACCCTTCTGCGGGGTAGCGAAAGCATGTATAAAGACATTTGTAAATTCATGGATGCAGACCGAATCGATAGATTGGTGAAATAAGCTCCCAGGAATGAGGTAGGCGAAAGAGTTCATAACGAAACCATCGTCCAGATTCACGGAAGACCTGCTAAACCACTACCGTAAGGTTGTAAGGGAAGTGGTGGGCCTACTAACGGGCCATAGCTGACTCAGGAAATATATGAGCAACATGGGTCTGACAAAAGAAACTCAATAAAGGTTCTGTCAAGAAAGGGAGAAAACGCACTGCATGTGCTCTGTGAATGTGAAGCAAAATAGCAAGACTGAGACACGCGAAACGCGGGGAAGAGGAACCAGAGGCAGCCAGCTATATGAAGGGGTCAGTGTCAAAGCTATGGAGACTCATCAAAGAGATCAAGCTAGACAATGAGCTCTGAAAACCAAGGAGCTTCACAATAGACCCGAAGAGGTCGCAGTGAATCAGGCCATGAGCTAGCCCCGATAATCTAATCTAATCGTTCAGAAAATTGTGTACTGTTGTAAATACTTCATAAAGACTCAAATATCACAGTATGTGGCATGTAATAATTTTAATCCATGAACAAACATCCCTCTCACACCACTTGAGGATGTTTGTCCAGTGCTAAAGTATTATTTAGAACTAGAACGTCTGGCGTAGAATGAATTTAAAACTAGCCCAGCTCTAAAACAACAGAACTGCAGTGTATTAGGAATTAACGAATATTTTTGGTAATGTGAAAGTGTCCCTATTGGGGGTTGGAATTAGTCTCGATTATCTCCTGATAATGGCAATTTGGTCGGTGAGGAGAGTTGTAGTTCTGACATCTGAGAGGAGTGCTTATTTTGGATTTAATGTTTGCATAGCATGGGTTTCAACTGAACATTGTTCTACAGTGGTAGATGACAAAAATTATATTAATTTAGTGGATGGCTGTCAGAAAATCAGAATCTCTCCACATAGTAGG
Organism: Leptinotarsa defecta; assembly: GCA_015342085.1. NCBI lineage: Eukaryota > Metazoa > Arthropoda > Insecta > Coleoptera > Chrysomelidae > Leptinotarsa > Leptinotarsa defecta. The sequence goes on along the minus strand of WOGO01001211.1, from coordinate 12,465 downwards.
ATTTGGTAAATGTCCGTCTTGAAATAATTAATCTTCTGGATAAAAATTAATTAATACAGTTTATTGTATGATTTTCACTATAAACTGTATTATTCAGTTTTTTAATATGGATTTTCATCAAGTATCGGCCAGTTCTATTCAATCTTCTGGACGTTACTATGACGAACGTAACAATTTCTCTAGTATTATTGACTCTAATGGGTGAAGTTATTTCCTTGACAGTTCATCGTTGACATAGACCAAACATTTTGATAAAAAACTTACTTTCTTGAGAAAATTTTGCTATACTTCAATCGTTTTTAGTAACACATGAAAGACAGTTGAAGTTTGCCAAAAAGAAGACCTTGTTTGAGTTTCATGCTTCTATAAACACTTTGATTTTGGTTTCTCCGAAGACCTTCTCACTTGGCGAACTTGTGATGCCAAACCTTGTATTGATCGTCAGAATACACAGAAGTAATCAGCATGTGACGTGAACTTCTGAGACATGCCCTTACTTTAATTCCGTAGACAGCAGAACTATTTGTTAGAATGATATGTAGTGAGTTAGCAATCTCTATAATTACATCCGGACTTCTGGTTTAGTACGCAGAGGCTCAACTGTAGGGTGGCAGGACTGGCAAAATGACAGAGGCCCCCTGCCTGACGGGGATCCTTTGGTGAAAAATATAAATTTTATGAAATCATTCATAACATTATTTAAAGCTAGACTCAACCAAAGACCATATATAAATTCAAATAAATAATATGGTAATATTCAAACGCATTCACAAGAAAAAGATCAATTTTAGAACGCATCCATTGGTTGCTGCATTATTTGTCGTGGTACTCAGGTGGCGCGGACAACGTCGTGACCCTTGGGAAATTCCCGCATTTTGTTAACTGAGAAAGTACTTTTTTCATGGCGCTGAAGATTTAGCAACGCATGATGTTAGGATAATCCCAAATTTGTATTTTTTTAGTACGAAGGGCTGTACTACGCATTTTTCGTTTGATTTTTGTGACAGTGAGTCATTTGTGTCTTTGATATTTTGTTGTTTCATTTTTATTTAACCTGCAAATAAAAGCAAAGTGAAGTTAATTGTAGAAGTTAGATTTCAATATATCTAGTTCTAGAAAATATCTGAGCGGAAGCGAAAAACAAAATAGAAAAAAGGAGCCTGAAGAGAAAAATAATCAGTTACCCAAAATCAGTCAGTACTTGAAGAATGATGATTTTGTTGATAAAAAAGCAAGTGAACAGTGCTCTGGAAGTGAAGAATTGGACTTAACCAAACTTAACAGAATGGCAGATGCAGCACCCGACGCCAGTATGTATCCAGAACAACCACAAGGTACTAGTAGGAATCAAAGAGTGAACATTATTGCATTTTCACCATATATTACTGACAAGAGTGATTTTGAAGAACTAAATGATCAAGTGAAAAGCATCATTATATTGTTTCCAAGTCTGATGTGAAACTTAAACATACACGGCTATCCTATTTCTCAATACTTCAGAAGTCGTATTGTAAACCATGTTGGTTATTTGCAATTCGGGCATCTAAAAAATACAAAATGTTGGTATGGAAGGCTATAACGACTGGAATTACATTGTAGACGCCATAGAAAGAAACGAGAATTTACCTGGATTCTTGTCTTACGTATCAACAATGGCGAGTACAAGGAACACTAGGTACAGAGTCTATGATCAAGAAAGAAAAATATTTTTAGCTTGATGTTACTCTAACGCTTTTAACGTGTAGTTCAGCCTTTCGTGGCCATAGAGAAAAGGCAGATAGCAATGATCCAAGTTCCTGAGGAAACTTTTTGAGTGATGTTGAGTTATTAGCAAAATATACGTTCCGATTTAACAAAAATTGTTAAGTAAACCAAGTGGCCAGATAAAATACTTAAGTTCTGGTTCTGAAAGTAGAAAATGCACTCATGAATGAAATAAACGCTGCACCATTTTACTCTATCATATTTGATACGACTCAAGATATTTCAAAAACAGGTCAAATGTGAGAACTTTACCGTTATTATATTATGATCGAGAAATATGAAAACATAATTCCAAAGGCTCTCGTTATTGAAGAGTCATTTTTAGGATTTTATGAAATTAAAGACAAAACAGCCTTAGCAATGTCTAATCAAATTATTAAATCCATAAATGACAGAAATTACACCAAAACTGTTGTCGAGAAAAAAGGATATGATGGTGCTAACACAAATGAATGCACTTATGATGGTGTTCAAAAACTCATAAAAGATATCGAAGCTAATGTGGTACATGTTCACTGTGCTCATAACTCAAATCTAGTACTTAGTGATGCTGTAAGAGAGGTTATTGATATGCAAAATTTTTTTGAAATATTTTTGGAATATCTTATCAAATTTTATATCTGATGAAGGAAGGGAGTCTTCAACTTCGATAACATTGAAAACATTGAATTATACTAGATGGGCAGGACGTTATAATGCAATTTTTGCTTTGAAAGTCCTGTTTGTTGAAGTCCAAAAAGCACCAATGAAAACGACTCTGTTAAATTGCAAATCAAATCAAAGAAATGAAGCTATTCCACTCAAGAAGTTGATGGTTTTTCACTGGAAAATTTCACAATTTGTCGATTCAGCCTCTAAAGCACTTCAGTCGAAAGCCACCGATCTTTCAAGATCCTTAAAAATGTTTTAAAATTTGTGTGTACGAACTGGAAAGGTATCGATATAAATTTGAAAAAGAATGGAAATAGTACTCCATCAACCCTGAGTTTAATAAAACTCGTCAGAGGAAGATGAAAGGTCATTTTGACGAACTTTGCGAATATGAGCGTCTTCAAGATCCGGAAAGTTTCTTTAAAGTGAATATATTTTATCGAATATTTTTTCCAATTTCAGTGTTTTGCAACCTGCCACTTTGCAGAATCTAAATGATGCTGATCTATTAAATGAAGCACTATACTTTGTTGAAATATATGAAAAAGACATTTGCCAGGAAAATTCTCAGTTTTCGGTCCACCTCCAGAGATGAAATAGAAAAGCCAATGTTTTAAAGAACTGCTGATTTATTAATAATAAAGAATAATTTTATGTCAGGCAGCTTTCCTGAAGTATGTATGGCAATAATGTTATTTGTTATATTACCTGTGACTACAGCTTTTGCTGAAAGGTCATTTTTGAAACTGAAGTTGATAAAAACCTATGATATTTAGGAAACTGTCGACGTATTAACGGTTTGGCGTTAGGGTAACACTCCTGTAATATTCATCAACCACATATTGATTGTGTTTTGTACATGTTATTGTGTTGTTGAATTAACTTTCATTCGGAATATCCTTCATAACATATTTCGGGTTTGTGATTCCTAATATAAGGTCATGGAAAAAGTATAGTATTCCACTAGGCTAAAATATCCTCCACTCACCAAAATGATTCGCCTTCGTCTCGTATGAACAAACCTCATTCTCAGGAGTAATGAATATTGAATAATAACATACTATTTTGATTGTTTCAAAAGTGAATTTTCCTTTTCATGTAATCAGTTATCTTGGAAAATAGAATGAGTGCACATTGTAGCCTTAATGAAGTTCAATCAATAACATCCACATAATTTTTCCATATTTCTCATAATCAAGATACTAGAACAGAAAAATCAAAATCAACGACTTCGAGAACAGCTCACGACAGACTGAATTTCTTGAAATGATTCCGTTGCATTCTACAATGTACATTTTTTGTTAAATTTCACCATTACCGAGATGGCATCAGTGTGCAATTAAATTTTTGCCATCTGATATATCACAGCACAAGAAAATTCACGATTTTCTCTAGAAAGCTGGTCGATAAAATCGAACCAACAAACAACCCAGGGGAATATGCACTACCTCTAGAGAAGAAAAATTGGGGTTTTTGATATGAAACCACTCTACTTCGACTTTTGCCGAGTATGATAAATTGCCTGCTCTGCTCAAAATGGACTGGGAATATTTTTATCCTATATCAAGAGGTCGTAAGGGTGGTATATGTACCTAAAGTGGGCAAAAGAGGCCTATACCTACTCCAAATCGGTAAAGCCAATTAGCCTAACATCTTTCCCACTGAAAAAACTTGAGAGAATACTGGATGCACACATCAGAAATGTCATTCCATACGCATCTTCCTGAGCAACCACTGATATGCTTATCAAACTGGCAAATTGACGATTTTTGCTTTACATAACTTTTTAAAGAAAAACACCTGATTCCTCAATAATGAAAAGATTGTGATGGCTGTATTTTTCAATTCCGAAAAAGCATTTGTCAATGCTCTACCGAAATCTACAAAATCGTCCTTGAATGAAAAAAGCATTAAATTGACCATTTCATGCTCGTGAAAAATCCATTGGATATATGTGATGTTTAGTATCAGATCAACGATCCCATATGGTGAACTTGCCTGGTAGCCAAAAATGTCACAGCATATGGCTTAGGCGAGGTTCCTTATTGTAGAGAGACCGGTTTGCCTGGCTATTACTGGTGTCATCAGCACTACACCGTTAGAGATAATGGAAATCTTTCTCGACCTACCTCCTCCTCCCGTCTATCTGGAGGTAAACACCATACAGAAATGTGCAAATTGCAAATTTCACAAAACAGGCTCATGCATTTTGTTAATGACATTTTACTCAATATTTCTACCTGTCAATTATGAACGGTCATTTTATATTCCTAATTTCAAGAAGATTCAATCATCGGGGAGGTGAAAATAATAAGAGCAGATGACTGTTGGTTTATAGATGAATTAAAACAACCTTCAGGTTCTGGTGTGGTTACATACAATTTCAGACTCAGAACAGAGTTAGCAACCTGCCTGAGTACCCATGAAACCTTGTTCCAAACTGAATTGTAAGTAGAGAGGTCGATATAATCGAACCTCATACACGAGTCAATAGAAATTTTTTCGAGCAGCGAAATAACCTTGGATGTTCTTGGATCTCACCGAGCAACGTTGCCCATGAAGGTTTTTTCCAACAGAAAGGCTTAATAAATTGTTTCTGGTCTGTATTGCTGGCGACATTAAACTGAAAGCTAACACAGCTGCTATTACCCTTGCAAGGGAGGAGGGGTGCTGCAATCGGTTTCATCGAACTAGAACTTGTCATTAGCATCATTTTAGGATTTACCAAACAATCACTGAACATCTGGCTTACAAGAAGAGTTTCAAACTTCTGGAAAAATTCACCACTATTGATCTACTCTATCCTACGAAGTATGGTGCCAAATGAATGTTAGGACTACAGTGGGAATGCCCTATGTTGTCTAACAGGCCTACTTACAAGGTCACTGTCGTTTGAATCAATATCTGCAGAGAACAGTCTGAAAACAGCGCGTGCCGTCTCTGTTCACTCTTGCCATCTAGTTAATGTTCTGGAAACTTGAATTTTCCAAAGGTAAAGATTCAGGTCGATAAAAAACTGACTTTTTCCTCCACAAAAAATGACTTTCGTTGAATATGTATAGATTCACTTCTCTATTTTTAAATAATAAACCTGCTTCATCACCTCTCGCCCGGAAATTAGTATTAGAAATATTCTGCTACTGGAAAATTTTACCCGAAAAAAATCCATCACTAACTGATATTTGGAAGTGGTTAGGAAAAATCGATCTCCACATCAAATAGTATTTTCTGTCGATGACGTGGTGTTTCAACCTGAAGGCGGCGTATACACAGGGTGTATTAACGATGTGTGAATGGACAATGGCAACTTTCCTGTTCAAGATAGAAAAAAATGTTTCGAGTGAAAGTTGTAGAAAGTAATGAGAGCTATGTTACAAAAATGAGTACCAACCTTCTAAAGAACGTGAGACTTATCGACGTTTTGTTTTCATTATATAAAGAAGCAGGCGAGTTCTGCCATCCCAGAATAGTCCACACTAGGAGCTTTCATAAAATATATCTTGAAAATTTTTTCATACTATCTGATCCAGTGAGAAATATTGGGTGTTGAAAGAAGCCGCTTTGGTTAGGGTGTCCTATTTGAAAAACACAACTTTAATAAGTGACACGTTTATTAGACACACTGTGCTGGTAGTTATTTTTGTAATATAGCTTTCATGACTTTCTACATTATAACCACACATCGTTGATTCACCCTGTTATGGCGTGGCAAGATAGTAAAAACAACTGAAGACTATCTGAAAAATTATGAACAAATGAGTTTTTGATCCTCCTGTTTTATTGACGGTAAACCTGGAGATTTCATGACCTGAAATAATACCAACCTTACCATATCATACCAACAATATTCACAATAGACAATGTTTTATTAGTTATTGTTTAAAGGGGGAATCAATATGGTGAGGTTCAGAGGTCTGATGTGGAATTACAAATTGTACTGAGGAAAATTAGGTTGAGTTTACGAATACTTCTCTCTACCTCTCTAACATTGAAAGTAGGATCAAATAAAAAGGTTTAAAAAACATCAGATAACAAATGCTACTTGAGTATTTTCAAATTACTTAGAAATAGAAAACTTAGTAACATGTAGTACTGAAACCTTTCTTTGCAAAACAAACATGTTCCCAGACCCCAGAACTATAATACTCTTCTTTCCACCAACTTTAAACTTATTGTAGTTTCTAAAATATATTCAGAAACTGGTCATTTCTGATTTTTGGTCGGCCGGTAGCCGGTCGGCTCGACGTGGGTGCTTTATTCACTCACTCAAATCGACCGCCGTGTTGGTCGATGGTTGAAGCCCCAGGATGAACGATCGATATTCATTTGCTATCGTCCAATCTGTGTTAGAAATCACACGTTAAAAGGAAGACCTCGTTAGTCCTTAGCTCGCACAAGTTTCGACTTCTGAGGGTTGCCGTTCGCAGGGGTGCAACAGCTGGTTAACGAAAAAAACAGAATACAGAAAATCCAGTACAATTCATAAAAGGTTTTATTTCATAGTTTATTTCATATTTTATTTATTGTTTCATATAGTGAATGGCTGCCAACAGTGAAGACAATACTTATCTTTTCTGGACCTACAAAATAATTCTAAAATCGGATTTATTCATGTATAAACTCGTGCTGAACGAAATTCACTAATTTAATTCATTCATTGCATTCATTGATGCGGATTTGATAGTTTCAAAAGGTTTCCAAGAGAAAATTTAAGTGGCATAATAAAAAAACTGTGTCAATGAAACTACCACATAAACAGTAGTTCAAAAAGACATCAACCATGTGAAATATCAAATTCATCCATATTCAACGAAAATGTATCATGATTTAGTCAAAGTTATTTTTTGATAAAATCATTCTAAACATTTCTTATCTAAAGATTTCACTATCAAATTATCTACAAAATCAATTTATTCAGGCCAGTCTCAAATTACCTACACTGTAGGTTAATGGACTGACACCTATCAGAAAATAACTACCTTGCACTGACGAGTGGCAAACAGCCCGAAACCGGTTGGTCTGCAAGTGTGTTCCAATAATTGAAAATCGATTGCGGCAGTTGTATCGCAAACAGCTTATGCAGAAATAACTTCAGTGAAAAATCCTGCACTGACACCTGTCGGATATAATCCAACGTCCTTCGTGATATTAGCTAGAGGAGTAGTTAATTTCTGATAGGTGTCAGTCCATTAACCTACAGTGTAGGGAGTTGAGACCGGTTTGAACGAATTTTTCCTTTTAATGATTTAATTTATAGCCAGTCTTCAAGTATGCCCACTGACTAAACGTGAAAAGTTCACTATTATATGTCAATCCAAATCAATTTATTTCACCTAATACAAATTCTAATATAAGCTGATACAGGCTAAAACTCAACCAAGTTCTAGTAACTTGACGCCATCACACAATTTTTATCGGCAGAGAACATACTGAGAGAAATATCTATTAAATTCTGCTATACTACACTGAATAAATTGATATAACCTATCTTATCCATTTTATTCAAAAAGTAATACATTTTTTTAGAATAACTTAATTCAAGGAAGTTACGTAATGTATTGAATTGATGGATATGATACAATCCAAAGTTGATTTTATTCTTTTTAGAACATGTAAATAAAGCCACAATTTAAAAATGTTTTTTTACTTATATTTTTTTTATTCTTTGTTATCGTTGAACAAGTTTTTTAGTTTGTTCTTTTCATTTAATGCGTCATTGGTCGATCCCTACAACACTTGCAAGAGCACCATCTAACTATCCTCAAACTTTGCCGAGTTTTAACTATTTCAAATTGGCATGGCAGTTATTGCGGCCATCTTGCAGAGATTGGCTTCGATCGTTTCGTCCATAATTCGGATGGGCATCTTCAGCAGTAGTTGGCAGCAATGCATTGTGACCTCCTAGTTGGTAGATTCGTTAACGACGATATCGCAATGCCTTGCTGCAGAAAAAGGTTATCGCAGTTTAGGACGAAACTTTCGTTGTCAACTGCTTCATTGGACTATGGTTACTTCACTCGACTAACAATAATTACAATTTGAGAACGATGACCTACTTTTTATAGGAAATTCATTTGGTGATTCGCAATGTTGGGACAATTTGTACAAGCGATAGATTTAAATTCTCTCCTTTATATTCAAACTTGGGCCTAAAACGGGATGAAAAACTCTAAAGAAGCCAAACTCCTATCGATAAAATTTCTTCACGTATAAATCTTAATGAAGATTTCATTGTTATAAAAAACTTTTCGAATATTTTTCTAGAAATTTTAGAGGGTAATAAAATTGACTAATCAATGAATTTGAAAAGTTCCTGCTACATGGTCGCACGGTCAATAAGGAGTATCATCTTGAAGTTATGCGCTGCTTACGAGAAGCAATATGAAAAAAACGTCCAGTATTGTGGAAAAACAATTCATGACTTATGCATCACGATATTGCACCTGCTTACTCATCATTGCTTGTTTGTAATTTTTTGGCTAAAACAACACCGTAATCATGCCCCAGCCACCGTATTCACCAGATAGGGCTTCCTGTGACTTTTTTCTGTTCCCAAAACTGGAGAGACCAATGAAAGATTGGCGTTTTGCGACAATTGGGGAGTTAAAAACGGAATCGCCGAAAGAGCTTAAGGACATACCAAAATGTGCATATCACAACTACTTCGAGAATTCACACAAGTGTATTATAAATAGGGAATGTAATCCCGATCTCACTGGATTCCGATCTCGCGAGATCCCGTGTCATTTTTCGGGATCAATCCCGATGCATAATATGACGAGATCCCGTTCGATATTGACGGGATTGGCTACTGCTAACCAGATCAATATTTCACTTCAAGAGGAACTAGAAGAAACTCTGCGAGCGTCTAAAATTCCTTTTACACGTGTATCCAGATCTACAATCTTTGATAAATTAGAGTCAGTAATTAAAAAAAAATGGATTTATTTGAGTGTGGAGGAACAAGGGGCTGTTGCCAACCTGTGTTGAGTCGAAGAGGGCATTCTCAGCAGCTGGCTACATTGCAACGGATATTAGATGCAGGTTAGCAGATAGTACTATAGTACACTTTGTTTTTTAAGAAGTTACTTTCAAAATCATCCGTAACTACTTTTTAATCTCCTTGAGCTCTACTATACCTACATTTGTTTTGATTATGTTCATGTTAGTAAAACTGTTAATTATTTAGTTAGTAATATCAAACGATAAAGGCTTTTGTTTTCTTTCAAATAATATATTTTTTTAATTAACCTCACTATCACAAACAAGCAGTTTTCATCCTATTCAGTAATGTCATTATTATTTTTCAATTAGACGAGATCCCGCAAGTTTTGGGATCCCGCGGGATTGACATTTGTTATCCCGAAGGATCTCGACTTTACGATTTCGAGTCGGGATTGCATTCCATAATTTTAAATGAGGATTGACCTACTATGAAGGGGACAAAATAGAAATTGATGAATAAATAAATATTTTTTGAAAAAAATTAATATTTACTTTTTTTTTTGATCACACCTTTATGAATGTTATTCCTGAAGTAGGTGTGAAAATGGCATTTTTATGTGACTATTGAGAAACGTCAATTATGTTACCTTTATTTCTTTGGTGTTTTTGCCTAATGATACATAATTCACATCATCGAACCAATCACAGTTGACCAGATTCATAACTCCCGATACCTTCGAGGCCAATCACAGATCAATCAATTCATAACTTTACAGTTACTTTTTGAATAATATCAATCGCAAGTGGGTCCTGAGAATTTCCTACTTCAAAATATGTATAGTATTCAACGAAAAGAGGAATAAAAATATGATATAGGGAAGTGAAAACGAGTGTAACCTAGTCGAAGTTTGTAATGTGGCAAAAGCATTGACACTTTTCGAAGTTCAGAAGAAAATATAACAGCAATTTATGATTTCATTCTTGGAGTAGTTGTTAAAACTTGGAAAATGAGCGCCAGAGGTCCTAACTTCAAGTCTCCAATATTTAAACTATTCAAAATTGAATAAAATAACAAACACAATAGATATTTATGAAATTTGATGTTATTTCTCCCATTCGATATATTCTTTACAAATAAATTTCATTTTGAAATTTTTCTGTTATGAGTCACAGTAAAAGTATAGTATTCTACTTCTCATTAATGCTATATCTTACAAGTAAGTGCCTTATTTCCCAGTCGTTTAATAATTTATTAATCTTTTTGCTGCGACTGTAAATTTGAGAGGTTGCAATTTTCCATCAGATCCATCGAATCATTATGAATAATAATAATTCATTGGCTTTTGCGAATAAACTACCAGTCCAGGCTCAAAAATTTTAGTAATTTTCTTACTTACCAGTGTATTTTGGTATCCCAGTCCATATTTCTCATTGGCGCGTTCGTCCACCGTGTCAATTTTATCCATTTCGGTCAGTATGTATGAAATGCTCCACTTTTTTTTTAGTTGTTTTGTTTCTTCTAGGCACTCACCAGTAGCACAGCGATGATAGTCGTCATCATTTCTTCCTGTAACAAATGAGTTCACGATATACAACATGATGCTCGTAGTGCGGATAGAAATTTCGTTGTGGTCAGCTGCTTGGCGTTATTGATAACGACTGTCACATTATCAGCATTTAATCTGTAGTTAGTAAAAACTGCACTCTTTTTGCGAGCAACAGTGACTTCGCTTTTAGGTGCTGAATATCTAATATATGTATAAAAATAAATTTCTGTTCGTTAGTTTAACTAATACTCGACAACTTGTAGAAGTCCGGGGAAGGTATGAAGGGTGAATTGATATGACAAGTAAATTATAATAATAATAATAAATGAAGTCAAGAATGGCTGTACCAATTTTTATAATTTTTGTGTTTTTGGATTTATCTTATCAGGAATAGAATAATGATTAATAAATATGATATTTCTTCTTTTTTTTTTAATTTCCAATTGGTTTATTCTTTGATCATGAATATTTTATTAAAACAATGATAAAAATAAAATAAAAACAACAATAAAAATTAACTGGCGCTCCGGGGCGACTTTTTGCTTTTTCAGCTGCAGGAAAACCCGGAAAAACCTGCACCACATCATATGGAGATCTTGATCTAACAATGTCCTCTCTCTTATAAAACAAAATGTAGGGTGTTTCCAGAGGCTCCAATAAATTCAATGCATCGCCAGAACACTTCGTGACACTTCAATAAAAATAATAATAATAATGATAATAGAAAACTCAAAAACGGCTGGATCAACATTTATGATTTTTGTGTTTTTGGATTTTTTTTCATCGGGAATAGGATAATAAGTGATATGTATTGAAACATGATATTTTATAATGCATTATTAATAATAATGCATTATAATTAATGCATTATTATTAATTAATTAATTAAATTAATAATAATGCATTATAAGAAAGGCTCAAGAAAGGCTGGACTCATTCTCATGAATTTTGTGTTTTTGGATTTGTCTTCATCGAGAATAGAATAAGTATCAAAATATGGAATTTCATCATTAAAAATAATGATAATAAAAGAGGCAAAACATCAGTGATAATAGTGATATGTTATAATAAAACTAAACACAGCTTACTTTTTATAACAGAACGCAACTGACATTTCACGTAATGTTGTCTATGTCTATGGTTTGTTTCAAATTATCGCAAAGTTGTCCGGTTATGTGTTCGTTTTGTGCAAGAATTATAATGATATAAATCGTATTGTGACGATTTTATTATTAACAATTGAATAAAGATTCAAAACATGGCGAATGCCATATTATTGGTCAAAACTTGGGAATACGCAATATCGTGTATAGACGTGGCGATGCTATGCAATTGCAACAAATATTCTTATATGGTTATATGGTTACCAGTATAGTAAGAAGTGAGTTGAGCAAGGTCAATAAACTTCTGAACACGTAACAGCACACCTTGATAATGACAAATGGGATTTTGTCGAAACGTCGGTGAAATTAGAGATAATATCACATACACGGTTCAAATACCCGGAAAAACCAGTTCAGCAAATTCCTATCCGTGAAAACTTCAGATTTCATATAAA
>WOGO01001210.1:0-18671 GCA_015342085.1 Leptinotarsa defecta | reverse complement strand
GTGAATAATAACATTTGATGAAGAAAGGTATCAAGAGTCTCAAAGTTGACGGAAATATTTTCGAACATATTTTGAAATGGTTTTTATAATTTGTGTGAAAAGACAATGCAATATCTTTGAGTTTTTGCTCTTTCATAAACTATTTAGAATAAACATTTTTCAGTTCATTATACATCCATCTGAGATCCTGTATTAAAAAAAAAACATGACGGCAAATTAAAAGCTCTATTAAAGTCTTAATGTACGTTTGAAATGAATATTTCATATTTTTCCGAAAAATGCTGAAATATCTCGTGATGGGTTCTATTATTTCCCAAAATGAAGCTATGCTTTTCAAAAAATTTTGTGGAAATTTGATGAGAGTAGAGAATTGAAAAGAAGTATCTGACACTATATTAAATCACAACGTAGATACGGATCTAGAATCTTGTTGGAATAAAAGTGTAACTGAAATTAGTCCCATTAAAAAATCATCGAACAAAAGATTGATCTTTCTCAATCCTTCATTGATAATTGAAGTAGTGATTAAATGTCTTGGAAAAAATCAGTGGAATTTCACACATCGTGATACAGCTGTAGAAAAAACTCGACGTTTTCTAAGACGTCATCTTAGAGATAGCTTTTCAGTTAGTTGTATTCAATTTACGTCATTGCATGATTCCAAAATATTTTAAAGTTATCTTCAAGTGTACCAGTAGGTACTGGTTACTACTCCATAGATAGAGATTGAAAAAAATTCAAAACTTGACAGACAAGAAGAATTTCTACCAAAACAAGTTCAGCCCCTTTCAAATAGAAATGAAAAGCAAAATTAAACTAAGGTTTAATCGTGTTATAACTCTAGAAATACGTATTGGGACAAAACCTTTATCAAAACAGAATTTATTCTCTCCTTCACCAGGGATTTTGGGAATTTGACTCATGTGTGATTCTACATACCTCAATATGTGGCGTAGTCCATTGAAGTGGTTTTTCACCTTGACAAAGTACAGAGTAATTTCTGTTCGCTTTTACGATATCTTCAGTCTTATTTAGGATAATTTGAGGTTTCTGCAAACTTGATACTGAAATGAAAAAATTTATTATACAGTTATGTTCAGAAAAGAATATTTTTATATAATATTTTTATGAAATGTTTTAAGTTAAGTACTTCCGGTCATCGGTTATAGGAAGATCATTACTTATGATTTTTCTCAAACAAGGAAACTGGAAAAAGTAGTTTTATTATAAATTATTAAATAGATTTATTTCAAGTTCATAATCAAAAAAATCGTTCCATTCAGATCGTTTCGAAGCGTTGAAGCAATACAGATATGTTTTTGATCAATATTCGAACAGTATTCAAAAATGTGTATGAAAAATTGATCAAAATACAACTGATGGAGAGAGTTCTCAGATGTTATCTTTCGACAAAACTGTTTAGAGTACAAATTATGAAAGAATAAGAATACGTGGCTCAATAGATATATAGACATATATTTCACTCATATTATTACACAGAAATATTTATACATATACGTCTCAAAGTATTTACAAAAAAAGTAAAAATGTATAAATGTGAAATCTCACAGTTTATAATTGCATAATTTTCATCAACATAATTTGTCAAACAATAGAATATAAATACCTAAATAGGTATGTATGAATATTTTATCGGTAATTTTATCAATGTTGAACTCAACGATAAAAAGGCTCGCAGCTTCAACCATTGAAAATATGTTGAAAATTTTCGAAACTCGTCTTCACTTTAGAATAATAATGCTATATTGGGGAATATAGTAATTCAATAACAGAAGTACGAAATGAATTTCTCAATAACTATATATTTACCGTCAGATTATGAGTGCAGATATCAGTGTTTTCGACTTTTCCATCTTGAAACCATCATATTCACGCATTGAATCGAAATATTATATGAGAAACTGATATTTACGTTGTACTGATTTGATTTTATTATTTTCAATATTGAAGATATTCATCACAATTTTGACGAAATGAATGAGATGATATGCCATTAGCACATATTCCACAATCCACAATGTTGAATATTTTTTCTATATCTTATCAGAAAAATACTGAAACAGCATAACATCAACAATGCTCATTCCGATCATAGTACTTAAATAGGGAATCGACTAACTTACGTCAGTCTTCTAAAGAATCTTCCACTCTTACCAAAAAAACACATTCCTTTTGCTCAAAGACCGGTCAGTTTCAGCCTAGCCTGAAAAGTTTTTGAAATAATCATAGACCAGTTATTGATATCCCACTATTGCTATCAAAATTCATAGAGAAATACGTGAACTGACAACATAGAAAAACAAATTAGTTAGTTTTGAAATGATTCTGTTTCATCTCCAAGGAGTATGTGTTCGGAAAATATAATTTAAATTATCTATTAAGGTAACGGAAAATGTCTACACGTATTGATCAAACTACGTTGAAAAGTTTACTATAGTTTGTATACTTTTTTTACACATTCATAATGAAAAAATATTTGGTAACATCCTGAATGCACCATATTTATGTAATTGATATATTGGCTATCCTTATATGAATACTATTAAATAAAATCTGAAAAAATAAACTCAAAATGTCCCGAACTGATTTTCTAGAAATAGATAAGATGATTCAAGGGAAAGAAATATGACGATGTTATCCATGAGAAATCGGTTGGATTATCAGCCTCATTCTGGGAGTTAAAATGAGATTATGTGAGATTACGCATAATTATGCGAATAAAAATAATAAGAAATCGGCATATATTGCTTTATTTACCCCCACCAATGAGTTAGCCTTATCTAATGATACGTAAAATGGCTTCGAAAAGTTCACAATGTTCCACATTATTTCACAGCATTCTGAACTACACTGGAATGTTCCATAATGACCTGGTGTGTTCCTTATTATTTCCGAACGTTCTAGACACATTTCAGTATTCTGCAGTATAGTTTGGAATGTCTGGGAAAGATCTCGTATACTCTCGTATATTCTGGTCTCCTCTAGAAAATTGGGCATGGCGAAACTTCCAGCCCTTATACGCCCATTGGGTAGAAACAAAACTCTTCTTCTGGATTACCACTCCATATTTTCCTGGATGTACTGAAGTATCATAAAATGATTTCAACTAATATCGAATGTTCTGGATTGTTCTGAAACTTTGTAGAGGACGAATCCTCCTAACTTAATATTTTGGAAAGCTTGGCCTTCAAATTGAAACGGAAACTTTCTTCATAGAAGATCTGAAGAAACACGTTGATGGAAAAATGTATGCATGTTTCGATACCTATTCTAGCAAAAAAACCTGATTGTATTACCTATAGTATAAAAATAATAATCTCAGTTATAGGAAAAAACTCGTGAAGGGAAGTGCCTCAGTCGTTATGTGATTTATTATCTTATCATCTTAAAATAGGTGGAACTGGAACGTCTGTCGTAAAATAAATCCCGAACGAGTACTCTTCACAACCAATAGAAACCAAGAGAACTTGGTCGGTGAAACGCGCATGATTGTTTTGGATGGCTTATTGTTATCTGCCTTAGCACAGAATATCGGAACTACACAGAATAAGCGACGGATATCCGCATTGCTACAGATATGAATGATACTTGTCACTGTCACTGTAATCAACCCTATTTATAAATGTTTACGTCTTTACCCAGGCAGTGAAACTTAGTTGTCTCAATTACTTTACTTATTTTCTAACAATAGTTTGAAATGCATCGAAATGTGGTACTGTGTGTGTTTATCGTGGATGTTCTTCTAGATATAGATATAGAAATTTGTTCTTTTCCGGAAGACCCAGTGAGGTGGCTTTGGTTCTGAACCACAGATTCTCTTCAGAGTCAGTGACATGAAAGTTCTATGAAAGAGGCATATTTCTTTGCATTTTTTCAAAATATGTGTCTGAACTAAGATTTTGCATTTGGTTTTAATTTTCATTTTGAGCCTATTATTTTCGAAGAATTTCTTGCTTAAGCATTCATTCTTTCAGATCTGAGTTATGGGCGAAAACATGTAATAAAGAAGACTTGTTTGTGAAAATGTGGACACTCAGCATAAATGTTATAGACTTTGTGAAAAACATTCTGAATAAAAAATATGTTCAAAAGAGAAACATGAAAAACTTCAGTTGCTCAAGCTGTTCTATCAAGTAGAGTACCAGTTCTTTTTGGAAATTAAAAAATTGCAATTCATTCAGTTAATCACAGTTTTATTCATTTAAAATTATCAGATGTTGCCATTGTTTCTCCACTGAAAGAACAAACTCTTACTCAGTGCTCTTCTACCATACAAGGTACAATTACTTTCCAAATATTTTATCAGTTTAGGTTACAAAAAAATTTTAATTGAAGGTCCAAGTGGTACTCAGTACTCGGAAACTGCCGATAGGAGTTTCTTGGAAGATTTGGTATGTCCGACCAAAATCTATTCGGTACTGCTGTCTCCCTGAATTTCAACAAAGACACCAGCTACTTTGAGTTTCGCATCTCCTCGAAAAGGAGTTGAGGAGGAAAATCAAGGCTTTGAGGAAAGCAAAAAAGGGAGCACCTCTGTAGAATGGGAAATTCTGCCTGGAGGACTTCAACTAACTCTGTGATAAATTAGACTGCAAGGAGGCAACAGTATAAATCCAACACCAATACAAACTTCTTTGCCAAAATTATTTACATTCAAATCATATGAATTGTGTAGACGATCACGATAAACTGTTAACGAATTTGGAAGCAACAGATGTAATTGTTCCTGAGAAAGATAATGCATTTTTTTCCAAAGCAATATAACTTTCAGATTACGAGTATGAAACAGAAAATATAACATAAAATGCATTCAATTACTTTCAACGTTCATACCTGTCAAATATGTGTGAAATATGTGCTTATTATTGCAATAAAGGTGAGAAGAGGATTCCGAGTGAGTCTTTTGTTGATTATATTCAAAAATTGTAGGCATGTTTTTCCTTCATGTTTGATAAAATTAGTTGCACTCAGGAAATTTCTCATCCATTCTCCAACGCTTTGGAAAGTATAGAATTTTTTCACCCTTATTCTCTGAATTTTTTTATTCATACGTATTGAAACTGTTCATTAGATTAAGAATATTTCACTGCTTGAAATATGCGAATAGAAATATCATAACTGATAAAAAGAAATATAAATATTGTCCATTCTATCACATTTATAAACATATTTTCAATTGAGTCTTCATTGGTATACGTCTCAATAGTACATCTGTGATCATCTGTTATTATTGTTATATTTTAGGTAATATTTATGTTTTTTTGTTTATTGGAGTACTCCTACATTATTATTGTAACAATGGTTTAGTGAATAAATCAAAAAGTATTTGTTGATTTTATGGAATTTTAGAAATATTGTGAAATAAATTATGTTTTCATACTGAGTTTCATTTGGTAACCGTGAGGCTTTGGCTCAGTAATGAAGTGATCCATAATATACTTACTTTGGAAGCACATGAAGATTTTAAATAAATATAAACACTCAAGGTTTAAACAAACGAAATACTCATTTCATATTCAACTATTCAACTTGCCCGCATGAATGCCTTTTGAATATGATGGTATATGAGTGAAATAATGACAAGTCTGAAAATTTTTTGACAAGAGGGAATTTAATTTCATCAAAACTTGTAAATTCACAAAACTTGTTGGATCCTTTTTAATCAATTTACACCCATATACAATTCAGGAATATTTCAATGTGCGAATAATTTTTCATGTAACGTTGATTCGATTCATTTATTTTTTTTTTTGGCTGTTTTGTAAACGTAAAACATATTCCGAATATATTATTATTGTTTTCTATCGGATATGTACTGTATTTGGAGAAGGTAAGGGTATTTTATTTATTAATAATGATTGGAAAACTTTCAGAAAATAATGGACTGCCTCTTTGAATTATCCATCAAAACATTCAACCATTTATATCGTCATGAAGTACTGATGTTGTTTTGAATTAGTTTTATGTGTGCAGCAAGTTTTATTTTCGAATGATGGACACACTAACTTTTCTCAGTGTGCGAAGCATGATTTCACTCAACATATTTCAAGGTTACCAAAATTTGCCCCCTCAACATCAAAGGTGCCGATTTTACTTTCGCTTCTGTGTAGTTCCGATATTATATGGCCCTAGGGAAGGCAATGCACACATGCCCTTTTCACTGATTCTACTCAGCTACTATATAAGTATTTTTTTCTGCTCATTCACGTTCATTATGTCGAAACAGAGACAAACATGGGAATCCGATGTTCCATTAACCAGGTAGGTACTAAGGATCACTTTTTAGAAATATAACAAATTTTATTCCTGAATTATTTCACATCTTCTAAAGTTGTGCTGAAAGACATTAAAAAAAAACAGATAAAAAATAATGAAAATGTTTTGTTTTCTGTGAGTTTGTTATTGTATGTATAAACAAAAAATTATTAGATTTTCCGTAAATTCATTCGCAACACGTGATGGAAGTGAAGCCATAAAAGTTATTATTGACGTTGATAAATAGTGACATCAAAATTATTTTTATAAAGTATTTGTTCGATGTCATGAATATTTCAGTTTATAATATGATAGATGAATCAACTGACTCATTGTTTTCTCTGAGAATTTTGCGTGTTTCAATGACGTAGCGATAAGACTCAGATGAGATTTCGGAAAATTTGGAACGTATCATTCCAATAGTAAATAAAATGATTAGATTGAAAAAAATGTTTCATCAAATTGCATTTTGAGAACGTCTTCTTTCATTTTTTGTTGCATAACATCAATGATGTGAAATACTGAAAAAGTTTCGCTTCTAATCACCACACTTCTAATAAATAGTTAAAAACCTCATTTGAAATATTTCTGAAATTGGTAAATACATAGTACACATTTTCAACATATATTCAATCTACTTCTTCCTTCACATTATTCAAGAAACACTTCATCGTGAGTTTTTCACTAAAAAGTTTTACAAAAACGCAACTCGCCATACATTGACTTCATCAGGCGTGTCTTTATGGAGTTGAACAAAATGTTTCGATTATTTTCTGTCTGTAATCGATCATTATATTCGGAATATTTGTTCAGTAGGCTCAATGTGTTCAACTTCTCCATTCACCTATTGATATAATCAGAATAATTGCCCAACTGAGAACTCGCAACAAATGTATAATAAAATTCAGTCTTAATGGCTATACCAATCATATGAATCCATATTAAATAGCTCTTTGGAAACTATTTCACTCATTATATTGGAATGGCCAATCCGTGTATAAAACCTCTCAACTCTACATATTCAAGTAGTTAAGAATCTATAATCCACGTAGACACGGAATATTCTGAATTTCAACCAAGCTTTGTCAATAAGATATGAATCATCAGACAATAAAGCATATTTTGATTCAATTTGATTTGAATAAAAAATAATCTGAATCATAGATACGTGTCGAAAACGACAGTAATGGAAATTTTGAGTATATTGAACAGCGGTTATATAATCTTCATTAAAATCATGCATATGATGAAATTGTATTGCAACAAAATAAGTTGTTTAACCAGATCACGTCTCACATATTTGTATTATACAATACCTTAAAATGCATTTAACAGATAAATACTGGAGCGTCATATTAAAGCGGTTGGAAAAATTGTGTTTGATTCGATAAAACAGAATAATTACGAGTAATCAAGTTGCCTTGAAACTTTGTTGAAATACTATTTGTTGAATATTCTCAAGTATTTCATAAAAATATCAAAAATTATCATAACTGTCAACTACTTTTCAAATATTTTTCGAAATGCCGTTTTTCCATCAAGAAAAATGTAATATGTGAATAACCTAATCCACGCTTTTTGTTTGCTGTGCTTCATCGTCGATTCAGGAACAATGAAAAAGTTTCTGAGTAGAGGAGGACTAAAAAACGTTTTGTAATATCTGAAGATACAGAAATTTACGTTTTAGCCTACTTTTAAGATAAATCCAAATAATTCCATCATCGTCCTTATCAGTTAGGAGGAGTGCAAACACTCGAACCTGGTGATTCCGAGAAACGATTGGGGTTTTCTCGGTGGTTTATGAATAAATACAGACAAGAAACTTCTATAGAAATATTATAGTGAGCGATGAAGCTAATTTTTCAAGTTGTGGGATATATAATAGAAAAAATTTCCATTATTGGAGTAGACATCATCCATTTCTAGTCCATCCCCACAATCCGCAAAGACGATTTATTATTAATGTTTGGTGTGGTCTATTTAGAGGCAGAATAACCGACCATTCCTCTACCATGGTTCTTTGAACGGACACCGTTACATTGATTTATTGAAAAGAGTGTTGGAAGAGTTTTTCGATGATCTTGATCTGGAAGCTCGTTAGAAGATCTATTTTCAGCAGGATGGAGCATATAATTTCAGTGGCCTGAAAAGAATGTTGCGAGACTGTTTTGAAAACACATAGATTGCTAAAAACGGTCGTTCACTAGACCTCTAGATTTTTATTTTTGGGGATTTCTGAAAAACGAGGTATACAAAATGAAACAAAATGATGTAGATGAAGTGAAAAATTACATTGAAACTATAATTGATAGAACTGATGGCCGAATTCTGTTGAAAGCAACACGTAGTGTCAAGAGCTCAAATAAATATACAACAAGCAGGCGGTGTTTCTGAATATTTACTCGATATTTTATAGCTTTTTTGTACTAGTGAAAGAAATGAATATTTCCACATAAGTAGCTCATTTTCAACTTCAGGAAGAGCTTTGGTATGAGCTTTGTTGTTAGGAATGTTATTACGAATCGAAATGCATGATAAAACATAGGGTGTTCTATTTGAAAAATTACATTTTATGAAATATTTTGAAAACGCGACTGTCAACTTTTTTGCTTTCGGCATCGAGAAGGCCATTGAAAACGCTATTAGTTTGTCCTTTTAACCAAATTCGTAGCATCAATAATAACGACGTTGACAATGGTGGCGACTTAATTTGGAACACCCTAGGATAATATTTTTTTTAAATATTTTATGCACTCTATATTTTATCATGCATTACGATTCGTAAAAAATTCTCAACAACAAAGCTCGTATCACCTCTCTTCCTAGAGTTGAAAATGAATGACTTATGTGGAAATATTCATTTATCTCACCAGTATAAAAAAATTCTTTGTGTTGGCAAATAAAATTGTCCAAACACCCAATTTTGGTACTTATACGAATGACAATATTTTGTTACTAACAGCGAAAAGAAAAAATTGCGTTTGAATTTGAACTCGTGAAATCTGTGTTCATCATATCGCATCAATCACTTGGCACCACTAAGCTATTTGGTATTAATTAACAAAACGATAATTTCCTTCTTGAAGACATTCCACGATAATGATAACATTAAAGTCGTTTTTGTAGAGAAAGTCGTATTAATGCGGTTGGAATAAAATATGTTTGATTCGATAAAACAGAATTATTATGAGTAATTACGTTGCCTTGAAACATTGTTGAAATACTATTTAACGAATATTCTCAAGTATATCATGATTATTTCGTAAATTATTATTACAAAAAACATGTGATATGTTACAATCCTACTTGGTTTACCAGAAAAATAGCGTAAGAGCACTCCACCACTACAGCAATTCGTTCCCCGATCGTGAATTACCTAATCGTCGTTTTTTGTTGTGCTTTGTCGTCGATTCCGGAACAATGAAAGTTTTTGAGAAGAGGAGAATCAAAAACGTTTAGTAATATGTGTAGATACAAAAATTGACTTTTTAGCCTACTTTGAGGTAAATCCAAATAATTCTATCAAACATTTATCTAGAGAAATAGCTGTTCCACCATCTGTTATTCATCAAATTAAATTACCTGTGCTAATCTACCAGCTTCAACATTTGAAAAAATATTTAGCAACGGAAAATGATTCAATTATAATTGATCATTAGGTAAATCACCCGAATTTTTTAATCTATTGATTTCTTAATATTCCAGAAGATTGAGTTTCAAACTTTACTCTTTTAAATGTAACACGTCGTTTCTTGTATAATTCAGTGTTCATATAAAAGAATGCATTCCGAAAGGATTCTATTTAAAAGTAGCTGTTTCGAAAAGGCTTTTTCTCCAGTTTGTGTCTGAAGGTTACTTCTTTGCATCTTTGTATAGTTTTCGGAATTGATTCCTTCCTTCCTTTCTTTGAAAGATTCTCACATGTTTTTGAATCTAGCTTTTTCAAAAATATACCTCTTTTAATTCAATCATGTGATAGTTCTGACGGAAGCATTTTGGAAATTGACTCTCACGAAATAAAAAAAAAATACTTATAAATGCCAAAGTTACTCATTTAACAGTCATAAATTCATCTCTGTTCCTCCATACTGGTGAGTCCTAGGAAGATGGAATTTGGAATATAGGTCTTAGAGGCTTACAAGGGTTATTTTCATATATTCCAACTGGGGATTCCCACAAGGAGGTAAAAGGGACGCGTTTACATATGAAAATTATCTTTTTATCACCGTTTCTTCGTTTCGATATATTTATATATTTTCGAAAGATGAAATTATTTATGTAGGTTCTCTTTATGTTGAAAATATGTAATAAAAAAGGATTTTCAAGAATTCTTACTGGGGCGCCCCCACTGGGGATGAAAGGAGAGCGTTTACATTTGAAAATTACATTTTCGTTCCTGTTTCTGCGTACCGCTATATTTTCGGTGGCTGAAGTTTTGTAAATAGATTCGTTTTATGTTATAGATGTGCAATGAGAAAGGTTTTTTAAATATTTCTCCATCACTGTTTCTGCATGCTCTTAAATTTCCGGTTGGTGAATTTATATTAGGTATCAGCAGTGAACTCGTGCGGAGCCGGGGTGTATGGAATTACTTTCTACAGTTCAACTTTCCAATACAAATAAAAATTTTTCAATAATTCTGCTGACAAGAAATCTGAAATGTCAGAACATGGATTACAAATTTATATCAAAAGTTTTCATACTGAATGTTCGACCAGAGTACAATTCCGGGGAACTTGTAGTACGGATATGATAATGGGGACAGGATATTGTGGTATGCTACAGAAAAATCATTTTAATAATCTATTCATAAAGAGGTTATTCCCTGACTCTTGAAATAACAGTGTCGCAAAGATATATTTATTTATTTCATTGATAACGCGGTCATTGTGAACAAAAGTCTCAAAAGTCTTTTCACCATGTCTGAAACTAATAGTTTCCTGAAATATTTTCTCAATAAAGAAAAGAATCCATTTGTTCTACTGACTGATGATTCAAGAACCGCTTTCGAGTGCATTCACGATCTGAGAGATGACTTTATAAAAAACTTTTTGACGTTCTACTACTTGATCTTCATACTACTTCCGAAGAAAGCAAAAGAGAAACTGATTTCAGAATAAACTGTTGACAAAGATGTAGATGATCTTCGAATACAAACTGGAAGAAAATCCCTCTCGAAACATCTACTTTTACTAGATTAAATTGAAAGGGAATCGAATCAGATATCATTCACAGGATTCCTACACAATATAACTGATGAAAAAAGTAACACTGTCATCTTCACTACCGAATAACACATGCCTTATCGGATCTTCAGTTACATTATAACACTATAATGTAATGTACAAATGACATCGTAATTCATCAAAATTTTTTAGAGGTTGGATGTTTGACTTTCTATTTGTAGTTTTATTTTCTATTCAGAATATTTTATATTAGTTTCTAAAGTTTTTGACAAAAGTTATAAACAACTAAGTGAAAAAAAATGGGGCTTTAGTTTTTTCTCAATATCTCGGAAAATTTTCGAAATTTTTGGAAATTCGAAAAAAGATTTGGAAAAATCATTGAATTTGCGTAAAAAAAGTCTTTTTTTAAAATTTTTTTTTGTTTCAATGTCTCATGGCTAAAAACTAATTAATAATATTTTTTTTTACAACTATTGGTAATAAATTTATTATAAACAAATACATTGTTTATAAGCAATTCGAAAAATTTTTTTTTGCATTATGTTAATTGAAAAAAATCATGATTTTTAGAAAAAAATGGTTTCTCAAAAAAATGTCTCTGTTGCTGAAAAATGCGTTTGTTAATTAACAATCGTTTTTTGCAACTAAATATTGAAATTAAGGAACCGTTTTTTTAAATCATAAATTCTATTGTTCTTTAAGGTTTTGAAAAAACTTTTTTTATTCTTTTTTCAATTGTTTATTTAAAAAAAAATTGTTATAAACAAATTATTATTTATTTTCAATACTTTGTTCTATAATAAAAGTAATTATGTGTTTTTTTAATTCATTCTATTTTTTATAAAACTTTTAATATTGTGATACCTTGATACTTGTCTTTTTCATTCGCTTCTTCGCTTTTATAATTATAATAACTTTCAAACTATTGCAGTTATGATAAATTTGCTTCAAGTCTTTTTTGTTCATTATGAATTTATTAACAATTTAAGCCTTTTACTAAAGTTGTAGTTCTATTATTTATTTAATTATTGATCGTTATTTATTAAAAAAAGAAAAATTTCTTCTTTTCAACATAAACTTCGTGTCATGTAACAATAAATCATAAGGATTTTATTACTTGCACTTTTAGTAGTTGTTAGATCATTAACATTCACTTATTGTCATATTTGTATGGAGTTTAAGAAAATTAAATGAAGCATTCAGTCATTCTGTTAATTTAATTTTAATGAGTTTACTCATTAACCTTCTTTAAATTTCTGATACTCACAAATTGAAAAAAATAAAATAAAAAAAGAGATTTATTTATAACAAAAAATTTTTAAATAACCAATTAAAAAAAGAATTAAAAAAAAGTTTTTTCAAAACCTTAAAGAACAATAGAATATATGATTAAAAAAAAACGGTTCCTTAATTTTAATATTTAGTTGCAAAAAACGATTGTTAATTAACAAACTCATTTTTTAGCAACAAAGAAATTTTTTTAAGAAACCATTTTTTTTCTAAAAATCATAAGTATAATCTGCTTTGAAAAGTTAGTGTATTTCTTAATAGAATTTTTTTTTTCTAAATCAGAAGTTACTGTTCAAAAGAGAGTAAATTGTAAGGCAATCAATTCCCTGCAAAATACGCGTCGGAACATTTCTCAGAATTGTTTCCAAAGGTAATTGTAATTTCACTATAAACTTAGCCTTTGAGAGCGATGATGTTAATGAACAAACATCATGCATTCTGATTGGTGTTCGTATCCACGTGACTCTAAAGTGATTTAAATACATACTGATTATTATAAGTGTAAGTATTATAAGTAATATTTCCAATCAGATTAATGAACTCACCATTATTGTTTGTATTCTCATAGTATTTCAATAAGGTTTGCCGATCAATTTTTCCGTTGACGAGAAGAGGGACTTTCTCGATTAGAATCACTTGCGGAACCATGTACGATGTCAGTTTCTCTTTGATTACATTCTCGATTTCGCGATCACTCTGCAAATTGTTGGACTTCACAAAAGCCAATAGAGCTTGATCAATATCTCCAGGTTTATAGCAGAGAACTATCGCTTTTTCTACCTGAAACCATAAATAATTTTATTGAAAAAAATAGCAAGAAATTATGATGTATAGTTGATGAGGGCTTTGTATACATAAACTAGAAAAAAAATGGTATTATATAAGAAATGTTCATGAACTAGTTGTTATCTGAAACGACGCTGTCGGCTCCTGCTTTATAAAAACTCAATGAAAAATATAAATTTGTTTTTTGTTCCCATATCCTTGTTTGAAACTAGGAAAGATATTTTCTATCTGCCATGGTATCTGCCTTGATATCAAGGCGGTGTCGTCAGCTTACTGGATGAAGTTAACTAGTTTAGTGATCCTATAATTTTTCTGAAGAAAAAGCAATTGTTTTTTCAAGAAAAAATTGATCCTGTTGTCCAACCAAGCTTCCTTCAGATACCGAATAAATTTAATGTGATTTATGTGAAATCTGACGGCAGAAAGAACAAAAAACTAGTTTTGAAGTAGAAGGAAATCAGGTTTAATTTTATTGTCAACGGCGGCTTTGATACTATAACTAATTTAAGCTGTTACAATCCAGGCATTGCGAGTTTTTCAATAATTCGCGAGAGTCAAAAATGCCATTAATGAATTTTATGCGATTATTTTTCGAGGTTGGCAAGGAGAAATAAAAAGGTATACCCATAGTTCCGAAGGTAAATGGTTGTTTGTCAATGTTATCGATTGAGATAATGATTTCAAATGATAATCCATCTTTTTTTTTTGTTAGGTTAAGGCATTGACTCAGTGGGATAAATAAGTACAGTTTACCTTATTACAAAGGATAAAGATAGGAGGAGTAATTCATCATATATAATTCGTCATAGTTGCAAAAAAATCTGTACGATCACTTGGAACATTAAACTTCAATTTTCAAGACAGATTTTGATGTCTCGTCGTTCCATGAGAGGATACAATCTTGGAAAACTTGTTTGTAAAAGTTGACTGACTACAGAAGAGGTTGGATAAAACTGGCTGGTACTTTATGGAAGTCCATATAAACGCCGAGTGATACGATTTTTGGCGGGTTGGCCGTGAATACGTGCCGAGAGGATGAACCTTCGAGATACCGGGCACCCTCTCGTCGTAGCATTGCCTTGTCACGGTAATGGAGAGCTCTGCCGTAATTGACCTTCTTTCCCTAGCTACTCGTGGGACAGAGTAAACTCAAAAATTCTTTCTGCACTGAGTCTACAGAGAAGATGGATGTCGAGCTTGCGACTCCAACTGATCTCCTTGTAAATTAAGATCAGGAGCGAGAGTTTCTCAACTCTCTAACTCCTGATCTAATAACTGAACCTAAAAAAAGGTTTGTTGGTGCAGCCAGGAAACGACTGAGTCGTCTCCTCAAGAACAGGGTACCTAATGCAACCGCCTTGCACCAAATTATTGAGCGGCGTATGCAGAATCTGTCTCAGGTGGAGGAACAAACCCCCATCAAGTGATGATTCACCGAATCAGGTTTTTAGAGTTCGGCAGAGTCGTACTCTTACCATCTGACCATACAAATTAATCGGCTTTGTTAAGAAGCTGAGTTTATTTGGTCAAGTGTGAATGGGTGTGAGCCACAATAAACCCTTGCGAGTTGCGGTGGAGGGTCGAATAGACCCACACACTTTGGACCTAACCTAACCGATCCGATTTATTGTAAATGTTCAAAATACAATAACTTCCTCAGGTGTGACGGTTTTCGTGAAACCCTATATAACGGTATGATAGAACTAACCGATACTTGATGAAAATTCGTTGAAACGTATTAAAAAAAACGCTTGAATGTTAGATTTCCACAAGAGTTCGTAAAACCGCGCTTCACAATAGCATCTCCAGGCGTCACACTACTGACGCCTTATATTATTAGCGTCAGTTTTGTGTCGCCTGAAGATGCTACTGCATAGCGAAACGCGTATCGTGATATTGTAAATTGTCAAGTGGAAATCTCACATTGAAGTTTTTTTTTGCGTATCCTATATAATGGAAATTTACAGTTGATTTTATCAGTTACTGTACACAGAGGCTGTGTCATGTTTCATGTTATGTTACTTGACTTATGATAAAGATGCAGGGCAATCAGTGGTAAGAGAGCAAAATGTTATGATGGTCTTTTTCTAGGCCAATAGGGAGTTGATAGTGCTATTCAAAGAAAAAAATAAATACTTTTGGTCTACGATTTGCAGGAAAGCAGGAGATGACACAGGATGTTTTGTATAGTATGGTAATGATGAAATAACGGAACAACTTTGTAAAACATTGAAAATGAGACAATTGTTCCCAATCATGAGGGAGGTAACTGATTATTATTTTCCTTCTCATGAAAGGAAGTTTAGATTCATTAGAAATTTCGACAGTTATCAACTTACTCCATCTATGGAACTGACGGCTTTCTCCACCTCCATCATATCTACCCTGTGGCCTCTGATTTTCACTTGTGAATCCGTTCTTCCTTCATAAAATAGCACCCCTTTTTCCAATCGGGCGAAATCTCCCGTGCGATAAAGTCTCGCGTATGTTAGGTCGATGGTTAATTGATTTTTTAGAAATTTTTCAGGATCTCTTCCGTTTACGTAACCAGCAGCTAGGTTGGATCCAGAAACAAACAATTCTCCTATATCACCGGATTTCACAGGTCGAAACTCCTTATCTAGAAGGTAGATGATTGTGTTGTCCACTGGAATACCTAGAGAAGGGAATTTAAACAGTTTGATAATGAGCTATATAAGTTTCGGGGTAGTAATAAACCGGGAGAGATATGAATCTGTGACAGAGGTACATCAGTTCAAAGGACACCATGTGCACTGATTGCTGGTCGGTATGTCGCTATGACTAAATTTATATGTTATTATTACACTGAAAACGATGTAATACCTGATATTGATACTTTGTCTATAACTCAAAGGCTAGCCAGACTTCTTGAAGTTGGGATATCCGGCGGTGAGAATTATTCTTAATATCGATCCAGCTAGCAACAAGGAGGTTAAAATTTTTTTTTGAATATGGAACTAAACTGAGTAACTCTAAAGCAAAGTTAATGTATGGGTTGAAAACTGATTTTGATTACTTTCCAGAAGGCAGCAATAATCTACAATAGTCCGCATGTCTGATACCAGACGTTCTTGACTTCATGTCTAATCCCATCAGGTTTGTTTTGTTTCACTTTTGATGTGCCATTGGTATTCTCGATCTATGCTGTTGAAAATACTTTAGCATCCTGGCTTTTTTTTTCATTTCCATCTCGGTTCTTATTCTCTCTCTTCTTTTATTATTATCTCTCTTATTTCTACCTATCCTTTGCATTCTTACAATTATTTTTTTTACTTACTTACTTTTAGTACTCTAACTAACCACTCTTCTCATTATTTTTCTATTTTATTTGCATTCCGTGTTATTCTCGACGTTTTCCTTTCCTGTTCTTGCCTATTTTATTTTCTCCACCTTTCTAATACTTTCTAACTATTATTTTTCATCTCCTAACATCTTCATGATTTTCTGGCCTCTTTCTTATTCTTCTACTTCTTCATTTTTTTCTCGATGTCTTTGTTTCATTTCTTTTCCTTCCATTTTTTTCAAGAACTCAATGATATTTTCCTTTGCCGCCATTTCATTGTAATGACTTGCCCTTTCAGTCAAGATCACTGAATCTTCTCCTATCTTATTCTTACTATTATTTTTAATTTCTTTCCATCTTTATATTTTCTGGCCACTTTCTTATTTTTCTATTTCGTCATTTTTTTCGTTCTCGTTCTAATATCATTCCTTTTCCTTCCATTTTTTCATCATCAATTTTTCCTTCTCTTTTTCTACATCAATTTTCCTTTTTTTTGTTGTGATTTCAAGTACTCAATGGTATTTGCATTTGCCGCCATTTCGTCGTAATTAATTGCTCTTTTAGTTACGATCACTGAATCCACCCTAGTTCTCTCTAATCAGAATAATTTTATTTATACCATACCTATCACCAATGGTTGCAAACGAATATAGCTTCCTAATAAGGGGTGATCTTGATAGAATTTGCCAACTTTATTGAATTACTAAAAGTATAACATAACACTCCACACTTCAATTACTCTCTTCAAGTATTGCACTTATTTTTTGTTTCCTATCGCTGCTATTCTCGACATTTACCGTGAACCGATCGCGGAACAAATCTGCATATCGATGCGCTCACCGACCGACCAAGCGTCTTCATTTCATTCGGGTTGGAGCCCAGCTCCCTTACCCTTTTAGCTGATTTTTGTCGAAGAAGGACAAATGGGTTCATGACTGAGGGGATATTGGCGGTATGAAGTCCTCAGACATCACTACCGCCCTTCACGGTGTACCCTTACCTAGCTGAGGTGGTAAATAAAGTCAAATTATAGAAGAAAGAGTGAATGAGAAAATTCAGAGTGGCAGCAACTCCTCGAGCAAGACAGCTACTCCCCCGGACGAAACTTCTGTTTACTATGGACAAGAGGATTGTGACCAAATGCGCTCATAATACTCTCTCTCATAATTTTTCTTCAACACGCCAAAAGAAGTATGACTTCCAAAATTACTTTAAAAAATGATCCTTGCTCACACCCACTTGTCATCTATTCAAAAATTATACAAAAATAAATCTTTTTTTTTCTCAAAAAAAAAGCAGAAATACGATTAAATTGAAGAAATGAATTACCTCAGTAAACTGAAACTGATTTCAAATGCTATGAAATGATTTTGTGGCCTAAAAGACGTAGTAAACATTTTGAAAGAAAAGGTTCAGACTGTAAAAACCGAACTGTAAAGAAAGAAAATGGTACATTAGAAAAAGGTAATAACAGTAATAACACTGAAAAAATTAAAAAGTCAGATAGGTACAACTATGAAAATCTGCGAATCATATTGAATACAAATACTCTACTACAGAAGCAGAAAGTTGAGCAACCCTTAACAGAAAATGCCCAAGCGGGGATAGCGGGATTTATTGAAGCGCGGCAGATTAATATACAGGGGGATACCTTGAACACGGTTAAGTACCTCCACCAAATATGAGCCCCATATATAAAGCCGCCTGTGAGGGATGAAAGATCAGATTAGTAAAAAAAATTGATCATCAGAAATTCTCGAGCGCGTCAGATTAAGGTAGGGTGAGGCAATTACCTGCTAAAAAGTGTATATTCCAGTAATCTGACAATT
>WOGO01001209.1:0-18988 GCA_015342085.1 Leptinotarsa defecta | reverse complement strand
CCAAAGAAATTATTGCAGCTGTATCCGCCAGTGTTCGTGAAAACTGTGAAATGTCGATTCGCCGCCGTTCACAGCACGTCGATATAGAGTGGTTCGATGGGGCGGAGATGAAAGTAACACTTTAAACCTCAAATTTAAAGTATGTAAATCCCTACAAAATCTCATTTTGTTATATTTTGTTAAATGAAATATATGTTATTAACGTGTTCAGTTCATCAGAAGTAATACAGATTTTTGTTGACTGAAAAAACACGTGTTTTCGTCAGCTCAAGAATAATGATCTCTTTTGAGACATATTGATGATGTTCAAGATTTCACATATTTCAATCTCTTAGAAACGATTGCATGATATTCCATAACAAACGTCATCGAGATATTATTTCGCAAGCATCATTACTGCTATCACAATTCCACACTCAACTGTATTAGTGAGTTTAATAAAGGGATCTACAAAATGCATGCCAAAAACAACTACTATCCTGGATGATACCTATTTCACCTTCAGTTCGCTCATTATCGTGATGGAGAATGTTGTCCTTGATTCTGCAAGTTTGAAAAATTTTTTGGCTGTGTCATTCCTAAAGATTTGACGGAACCGTAATCGTCTGCTGCCCCTTTTATCTGTATTGATTTTAGACGACTATAAAAGAAAACAACTTGAGAAAATGAGTTCCATTAAGAAAAATTATTTCCGTTAATCTCGAGGCACAACTTCCTCTGGTTTCGGTAATTCGTGTAGAGCCCTTCGCCCTTGTCGCAACCGGCAAAAACGTCTCAATTTCTTCTCCGCCCCTTAAAACGGAAAAACTCCATTTTAAATATGAAATAATTTAGGGTTTGTCGTGCACCAGAAGAGAATTTCCTTGTACATTTTTTCGCCGTAAAGAAAAATTACGTTCGGCAGAAATAGCCCATTAGAGCCCGAAATTTTCCTTGTACGGAATTACGAATAGCCTTCTGTGGCCGTCTCACAGACGATTCTTTTCAAACCTTGACGTAGACGACTCTCATTTCGGGTCGTAATCCTCGGAGGCCCTTTTGCTGCTTCGCGTCGTATGATAAATTAAGAGTATTATTGTTGGGTTCAGGAACAGGCGATGACAATTTGCGAAATGAAATTTGCAATTCCATAATTCTAGTCGGAAGTACCGACAAATCTGCGTCATATCTTGAACAAATGCCTATTTATCTCAATTTCAAAGTTTGTCGCAATGTCTCATACGGGGTGAGGAACAAACATGGAGACTTCTAGAAATTCCACGAGAAACAACAGGTGGGTTTTAACGAGGATCTACCCGTAGACGTCATCTTGAAGGTTTTTCAAGATCAGATCGAGTCGGATAAAGGTCGAACTACCTCCGTCTTCGTATAGTCATAGGCAAGAGGTACCCTAAAAAAGTTTCCGACAATGGAAGGCAAAAATGCACCCCGTAACACATTTATCTCTCCAAAATATTATATTATGTGTTGAACAACATACTACACTCCTCAAAACAATTGAAATATCACTACATTATAATGATCGGGGTCATATTGATGAGTATGACCTTTGGAATTCACTCTTCTTAATAACGATAGTCGGACCAGAGTAAACAGAATAAGGAATAAACATTTCGTTTCCTGCTGCTCACCTCCAAGGATTCCATTTGGGGTTAATCAGTAATAGTGTGGGGTGAAATGACAATCAATGATCATACAGACCTTGTAGTCATCCGCAATGGATCCCTGACCGTCGAAAGGTACGTTAATGAGGTGTTGGATGACCAGATACGTCACAGAGCAGAAGCAGAAAAACACAATTTGAATTTCTTACACGCTGTGGCCCTTCTCCACGTTGCAGGGATTGTGCGTCACTACCTAGAAGCCCACACTACTTTGGAGTGGCCCGCTCGCAGCCCGGACCTGACTCCCATCGAACATGTCTGGGATCCGAAGCCATCTAAAGCAACCTACCACTCTGGATGAGCTGGAAATCGCTCTTCGAGAAGAGTAGGGGCGTTTGCCTCTAGAAAACCTCAGAACCATGAAAATGCAATGTTTACAAAAGAAAACTTGAAAACTTCCTATGTAATGAATGTTACTATGACATATCATGAGCAAAAAGTTAACGTGAGTTATGACACTCGGATGCCCTTGTTATTATTATAATTATGTATACATTATGTCTGGGGCTGGTCCAGTATCATGTATATAAGATCTGATTGGAATGAAAATTATTATTATTATTATCAACTGTAGTTGCTATTCCAATATATCTCTTGACTCAAGCCCTCCACTCAAATTTTATTTCGTTGAATTACGCTGAATTTTCAGAAACATGCTACTTGCTTCTACACGATCATCCCTCAGAACTATCAACTTGTTTTGCCCCCAATTTTCCACCCCACAAATTACGGAAAAGTTCGCAACAAATCCCCATAAAACCTAATTTCTAACGAGTCCAGTAAGCTACTTTTCATATAAGCCTCTGCCAAAATGATGACGGACCAAGGAAATAAATAAAAATTACTGACGCTCTATTAAATCTCAATTCAAATAGGCTCTCATAGAGCCGCTACGTCGAGTGAAGTCAGAAACCTCGTACCAAAAATTTCCGTCAGAGCAAATTTATAGTTCTTGGGGGACAGTGAAAGTATACAGGGGAATGCCTCAGTGTTAAATCCATACAGTAAATGTTCCTTCCGTCATTTAAAGTTGATTCAACAGGTATTCAAACATCAGTGTTGAAACCGGGGAAGTTGGGAGGGTTTTTTGGTGAGTGTGTCGGTAATACATAGGATTCGGATTTCTTGAATGTGAAGGAGGGTTTTAGTATGGTGTCTTTTTCTGCTGAGACCCTGGGCGTTTACAGTACCAAGGATTAAACGCCCCTTATCCCGTACTGTTGGACAAATACACTGCTAAAAAATGGACTCAACGCCATATCATACGTCTAGAAGGAATATCATCTCCAATAATTCTGCAAATGTTTTCCTGTTGTTATCCCGAAGCACCCCCTATTATCAATTCATGTGTTTGTTTTCCTAAAAACCAACAAGTTTCTATCCTTCGATCTAGTCTACGCGGAGCAGCTCTCGCACATCTCTCACGCCGCCACACCGACTCGGGTAATAATAATAAATGAAACTGGAGGCGCGCAGAGGTACGGAAGATGAAGTATACGCTTCAACGTCGCAACATTCGTTATTCATCATGTTGGAATTATATCCATTTCGATGTTTTCCAGTCCAATATGTTGTTAGTTTGTAATTTACAGCGGCTCAAAGCCGAGTCAAGGGTCAGAGGGAGGGGGAGGAAGCTGTGCCTTACCGAGAATCGTAAATCATAACGACAGGTTGCGCACCATTTGAATAATGTGTCATGTGCGATAGACCGGTCGACGGAGACAGAGGAATTTCGAGACTGGAGGTTAGGGACAGCAGTCGTCACGCATGGTTCACATCTTTTCACTGTAATAAACAGTTTATGTCAGTTGTATTGAATTATTTCAGTTATCACTGGCATTTTCTCAATGAACGAATCATTCATTGCAAAAATATTTGTACGTAATATTTTTCTAGTAGGGTTCTTAATGTAAATTCATCTAATACAAGATGCAATGCAACAAATACTAAATGAAATGAATCGTCTATTGGGAAATCATCCAAAGTATAATAGTTTTGTAATGAAAGAGTTTCAAACTGAACCAAACCTAACCTATAACTCAACCTTTATTAGCGTTCAATGAATTATTGTATAGAGATGTTAGATTATTCGGTGGGCGATCCTTGCAAAATGTTCCTGTAAAGGAATGGAATCAGAAACAAGACAATGGTTGAGTTTACGTTATGGTTCATTATATGATGTGGAAACAGCATTGCTAACCATATGTACATCCAGGGAAAGAAAATAGATGGAAAATGGCTGGTAGCAGATGAAGAATATCTGAGAAATCTGAATATCAAACCTTAAACCCACATAGATGATCCCAGCCCCTTCCACATTCAGAATGAGCATATATTCCGAGACAAAAAATTATTGGTGGCAAGACTATAAAAATGAGTGGAAGTGCTCTTCTGCTTCCACTACTTATCCAACAATTGTCTACCTTCTGAATGTTCTAAGATCACTGGGTTATGTCGTCAGGATGTGCAACAAAGTACCGAAATTAGCGAGTGTTTAACTCGTGGTGAATTCAGCCAGAGGCAAATTGTTATTACCGCATCGGATTATTTCGTAGAGCGCATGAAATAATGGCGATTTAGAGCATTCACGTTCTGACTTTAGTACCGACATAGAAGGTGCTAAAGGCCGAATGAACTCCTAACTACAATGTACGTTCTCGTTCAGGATCGTAACGCTCGTCAGCAGGGGGATTGTTAGCGGAAATTGAGGAAATATGAGCGATTCTCCTAATTCCCAACATGAAAGGAGAGAAGAATATCTTATGAGAGAATATCTCTCATAATGATAGAAGGCTGACATTCTTGGCTCATTTCATCTGCTTAGGGAATATGTTTTCTATAGAACGATGTTGTCTATAAAACTTTGCATTCATGTGTATCGAGCTGGAGTCTGTTCTCACTACACTAGAAATGAACCTTGTTGTACAGTGTTAATAACTGAATAAATCCTAAATTTGTCTGAGAGAAGTGAATGTGACATGTCATCAGTGAAGAGGCTATGAATTGCCCGGCTAAAACCCATGTTTTCTCCTATGAAGGTTCACTCTAGTCTAGTCTAGTCACACAGCTGTCAGTTGTCAGCTGATATGTGATATCTGACAGTTGACATCCGACACTTTCGCACATCTCTATGCTTAAATGACCTTGAACGGTACGAAAATGACCAAAATGAACTTTCATAGAAAAATATATGGGTTTATAGTCTATTTACTCAAGGTAGCTCATCCACCTGATGCCTCTTAAGCAATTCAATCGTCCAATTCAGTTTCAATGAGTTTTCTACAGGAACATCAATGATACTGAGTATTCTATCAATGTTCTTCACTCTGTATGTATAGCAGTAACGTTCAGGCTTTTTTTTTCCAGTAAGTAGATTAGAAAATCTAAGCTGCTATCTGCCTATCCATAGATTACGGGTTCAATCGATTCGATTACCAAGCAGAGCGTTTGAGGAATTTTCTATTTGTCCCATTACTAATCGCATCAGGAGGATTATTCAACCGGGAGATTTGTATGGAATAGTGAGAGTCTCTTTATTTCTCTAAAAGTAATTGCTTTGCAGGAAATTCCATAAGAAAATAACATAAATATTCCATATTGATATTTCTTGTGTTATTCAAAGTTTCAAAATTAAAAAAGGAGTTGCAAACTTCCAGTCTCCACTCTGAAGTATGGCGTAAGTTTAATATTATATTAAATGCGCTTATCATCATGAACTTGTAATAAATACCCAGCATTTCAACTTATGTTGACATTTCTATTACACTGTTGGCACCATCAAAAAGCTTGTAGTTCACTTTCTTATTAGTCAGTGAGCTTGAAGACTGGCAGTAAACAAATCTAAAGAAATGAACTTCAAACTTTCGAGCCAGTCTCGATATGAATGGTCCGATGCCTATCAAAAAACAACTATTTCCCTTGCTGATACCACGAAGGGCGTTGGATTATATCCGACAGGCGCCAGTGCAAGAATCTTCACAGAAAATATCCTGCATAAGCAATTGGCTATACAACTATTTTCGGCTACAATTTTCAATACATCCAGATCGTTCTGAGCTACCAAAACATTAATATCGTCGGCATAACATACCGCATGTAAGTTGTTAGTCATATTGAGATATCTTATGAGGTCATTTGCATAAACTACATAGAGAAATGATCCCAGGATCGAGCCTTGTGGAACTCCTTGTGGTATGTGTAAAGTATCCCGTGACACCATATCTCGATAACTGTGAAATGAATAGTTTATTTATTTTCATTGGGGTTGATGAAATCATAAATACATATACAATCATATTTTCACAGAGCCGTTACTTTCGTCATTAACTATTCGACTGAATTCAGATAAAAATTCAGGTTCGAAATCGAAGGAAAACACCGAATCGTTGGAACAAACAAGAGCCCCGGGTATCAGCTAAAAAGTTTTCGAATTTCTTTTGTCGGATTTCAGACAATTGAATAACCAAGAGAAATCGAAGGCAAACACGGAAAACTCTCGGATTCTCCGCAAAAACGAGAAAAAAATTAAAAAGGTTTTATTTAAACTTCCACAAAGACCGACTGAGCATATAGGCTCGAGTTTCCATCTCGCGGTATGCAAATAAATCCAGGAAACCAGCAAACATCCGATTTGAACATTGAATAAAATGTGTACAATGCCGTCTCGTCTTCGGTGTCAGAGGATTTAGAGCAGCCACAATCTGGAGGTAGCATTAGGATTTTCATCATATACATGAAATGTTTCCTCACAGAAGACTTGAAATGTGTTTGTGTCAGACATATTAAATTCTCTCCTTCTTGTGGAATCGTTCCTACTCCATTTTGATACAAAAAAAGGATGAGGGAATCTTCCGAAAAAAGGAAGGAAGTAATCAATTTGAAAATAAGTAACTCTATACATGGATGTGTAGGTCATGCAAAGAAGTAACTTTCAGACAAACACTGAAAGAAAGTCTTCCTGAAACAGCTTTTTTCATATACACATTGAATTACACGAAAGAAAAAATTCTTTCGAACCAAATACTTCTATATGAACACTGAATTATACAGAAAATACTTTTCTCTACTCAGTTTGTATTTCAAACATTCATTGTGGAATCCCAGCCAAGAGAAATCTTATTTGAATTGAAGGGGTTATATTTTTAGGAGTGATTCATTTTTGGGAAAGAAAGTTTTTGACTTTCTACTACTCCATCTTGATACAAAAAAATTTATGAAAGGGAGTTTTGAATGTGGTGTTGTGATTCTTAATTTGAGAAACTATAACTCAATACAACATATATCGATTGAAGGCAAATTCACAAGTTTTGCTGTCGACAGACTCATTTATAATTTGGCATGGTAGAAACGGTGATGCGCTGAAATTTATAGGCATGATATAGGCAATGTTGAACAATGGTGTGATGTCAGTTTATTATCTTTCAATATGTCAAAGACTAATATGATGTCAACTATGTCAACATAGACAACAAATCGAAATTTGGAACCCGAATTAGTATACTATGCAAACAATTATCCCCAAGTTGTTATGGGATAAGGTCTATCTCTATCTCACTTTGCGAATCCCACTTGGGGTATGGAGTTTGTTTCTGGAGAGTAGCTCGAAACTTAATGAGTCCAACTCTCCACAATTCAAAAAAGAGCAGTGAGCAGTGAGCAGCAATCTTCCAATACAACAACATATAACATATAACAGCAAAACATATTCCAATTATCTCACCCTTACAATTGGAAAGTTAATGTGCTGCAGCATAGTTACGACGGGGAGTGAAAAAACTTCAACTAGGTAAAGTCATAATACTGAGGAATTTCTTTCTGACGACTTCACAACTTATTACTGCAACTAATTATGCATCATAGAGAATTTTTCATTGCATAATTTTACCATTCACTTCCTGAAGTATGCTTAAGCCATATTTATATTTTGTATCAACTCTTGACCTTTGTTTCACTTTCAAATTTCAGATTGTTTCAGTTTCTAAGTCTGCTTTGCCAACAAAACCGAAACTTTCACACAAAGCAATTTTTAATTGTGACAATTTCAATTTTTATGTACATGCATTGTATAATTGCACATGTTGTTGTTGATGTGTGTCAGAGTTATATATATATATAAAAAATTTGTGATAATTTTTATTATTTTTATGTACTTGCATTTCATATTTTATTGACCAGTACGAGGATAATGTATCAAATTTCCTTTGACTCAAATGTACGTTTATCGTATTCCAATTATAATTACTATCAGTTTTTCTACCTTACTATTTATCATATCGATAGATATCTAAAAGTGATTGTTGTGTTGTTTTGTTCTTTTATTTTGTAAACGACTTTGTCAATGAGAATTATGTTCTTCAGACAATAAAGTATATTTTGATTTGATTTGATTTGATAAAGCATTTATGACTCTTGAAATGCATAATATAAGGCTTTCTATTCCTTTATCTTTATGCAAAAAATATGGAAATCTTTCCAAGAAACGAAAAAAGCAATTGCTTTTATCAATGAAATAAGTATTCAAGACTCATTTTTTTAATTGTGAGATCTCTACTCAACACAACATAACATGTGTTTCGCTATACAATAGCCTCTTCAGACATGTCTTCACCCACTCGCTTTCAGGTATTTAATAATTGTTTTCTATACATACGTACATGTCTCATATTGGGTAAGCAAATGTGTGGTTTTAATAGTGAGTTCATTAAGAAAACCCACATCTCAATCTTGATTAATTTTTTTCTGGATACGTTACACAGAATCAAGTTTTACTTCCTGTTGGTATCTGCATCAGCTCATTTGTATATTTTCCAAAGAGGATTGACCCAAGAACCGTGAATGATAGATTTGGATTGCCCTGTTCGAAATCATATAAGTAACCCAATTGACTTATAATTGTTCCAGGAGTTTCCAATAACAGACGGTATCGAATACTTCGGAAAGACCAACAAAGTAGCACATCGTAGGAATTTTATATCAAAAGCTTTGTGTATAAAAGTTGTAAAATTTTGTATTGCATCTCCAGTTGATCTTCCCTTCCTGAATCCTTATTGCTGAACAGAAAACAATTTGAATTTTCTGATAGAATTGAATAATCCTTTTTTTGAATGTTTTCTATAATTTTTGTTATTTTTGTGATCCGTGTTGCAGGCCTATCTCATTATCCCAATCCTTATTGATTCATAGATAAGAACGATATTTCATGTTTTGTCATGAGTATTTTTTTTCTGAAACTCTAAGAAAACGTCCCTCAAATTCAGTCCTTTCAATAAACAGCCCCAAGGCACCCGCTATTTATTGTTGTTTTTGTTTCTATTGCAATGACTGTAGCAATATCTTCTTTGACGTAACCAAATGTTTTCTTTATCCTCGCTCAGTATTTCAAATGATTTTCCCCAAGTCCACAAAGAATAATCTGATAATAAGTTCAACACAAAAAACTCTATCGACTTCATCGAGGAAATACAAATACCCTGCGGAATAATGGTTCACGTGAGGTGAGTAATCTCTTCCCTCTGATCACGATTATTATTTGGGTCGTGTTTTACTGCAAAGTGGAACTGTATTTCGTGATACTCCGGACGAAATTTCAATAATACCTAGTATATTAGCGAACAAGTATAAAACAAAGGAAGCACATAATAAATTGTAGTGTTGAAAAGAATTCGGCCATTAATCACAACTGACATTTTCAGTGTGCAGGAGGGAAGCGACCTAATCGATCTCACGAGTAGGCATGCACGTCCGTCAGGGGATGGAAAAGGGTTGATTTCGTTTTCCTTTTAGCTTTATGACGAATTTGTGTGTTGGGGTGGAAAATGCTCTGGGACAAACAATAATATATCGAGTTTCAACGGTTAGTAATTAACCTAACCTAACCTAACCCATCAAGGTAGATTGGACCAAAGTTTATACTGTCCTATACCTATTTGAACTCTGTTTAGAGACTCTTCAACGACACACCAAACTTTAATTTGATTACCATTCTGAATGCGACCCGACGTTTTATATTCCGGAATATACAATGTGTATTATCCGGGATATCCTGAACTCATTAAATGTGGATTTTAGGTTTAACGTGTATTGATTTTGTCGTCTTACATTCACATGTTGTTCAGGTACTTTGGGCGTGTGACGAATGGAATATATGAAATTAGAATCATCAAAAAATCAGAAATCTCGCGTATGTTTTCTTTCTGAGCTGAAATAGCAGTAAGAGAAAATCCGCGTTGATAGAGAGATTACATAAACGCCCTCAAACTCACTTCAGCAAAGCCGCGTGAGTCAATGAAGGTAGTTCGAAGTTGAACCCAAATCACCACTTCAAAGTCACCTTGCCTGCGTCATGTGACGTAGATCAAGGTTGTTTGAGGTCAAAATCAAAATACTCACTCAAAGTCACCCTGGCTACGTCGTATGACGTATGTAGAGGTCATTTCGAGGTTGAAAGTGGTGGGAGGAGGTTTCAAAATTGGCATAAACCACCTACTGATATTGAACATCTTACTAACAACAAATGCAGTAAAGTCATGAATTGGATACGTTTTTTCCCATTTGGGTTGATTATTGAATTTCTTTTCATACCGTTGAGGTGACACATACTGTAAGTGTGCACCACCATTTTCCAGCAAGCAAATTCCTTCCAGCAGGGTCTCAAGAAGACGTAACTTTTTCTCCCAGTTCTAATTATTTTAATTGTTTGCCATTACCGCTTCGCGAGAGAAATTTTGTTTAATTAGCAAGGTGAAGACTGGCTCTCACGGAGAGGGTACCTCTCTCGCCCCGGATTTAATTCGAATTAATATCCGGAAACATGCCCCCATCAAGAAGAACTTTTCTCGAATGTGTCTTCTGTTTATTTGCATGCCGATTGCTGTGG
The DNA here is from genome assembly GCA_015342085.1 of Leptinotarsa defecta. Lineage (NCBI taxonomy): Eukaryota > Metazoa > Arthropoda > Insecta > Coleoptera > Chrysomelidae > Leptinotarsa > Leptinotarsa defecta. Next base: position 8,449 of record WOGO01001209.1, on the reverse strand, counting down.
GGGTAATAATGGCGATTGCAGGAGTAATCGAGAACAAGGAATATTAAGAAGTTGGGCATTATCTGTGTGCGTCTTTTGTTTAACGGACGAAACAAATTGAGGGCATTGAAGAAAATGATGTTGCGACGGGTAGTTACGAAGATTTTGATCCGAAGATGATGTCACTGGAAACTGGTGAAAACTGATTTGTTCACAAACTTTAAGCTATTGCCAATTTCTTTGTTTCATCAATGTCGAACTCTCTTTCGAGTGCTAATTGTCATGTGTCAATTGCTCTCTGTTCTCATGTATCGAACGCTCTTTCTTCCTTGTGTAGATTGTCCTTTTTCTTCTGGTATCAATTTTTCTTTTTGTTTCCTGTTTCAATTGCTCTTTTTTTGTTGTGTGTTTTTCTATTCTTGTCACTGCCTCCTCCTTGTATAGATATATCTCTTTCTTTTCTTGTGTTAGTTGTTCTTCACCTCCTGTGTTCATTGTTCTTTCTCGTGTTGATTGCTCTTTCTTCTCTTGTGTACTTTCCTTTCCTTTCTTGTGTGTCTTCCTATTCTTGGCACTTGCTTCTTCTTGCATTGATATCTCCTTCTTTTCTTGTGTCAATTCTCTTTACTTCTTATGTTCATTGTTCTTTCTCGTGTTAATTGATCCTTCTTCTCTTGTGTCAATTCCTTTTTTTGTTTCAATTGCTTTTTCTTTTCTTGTTTCAATTGCTCTTTCTCTCTTGCGTTAATTGATCTCTCTTCAGTTGTGTCAATTGCTCTTTCTTTTCATGTAACAGTTGCCCTCTTTTTCTCGTATCAATTGTCCTTTTTTGTGTCGATTGCTCTTTATTTACTTGTGTCAATTGTTCGTTCAAATAGACGATTGAGATTTTTTTCTTGCATAAATTTCTCTCTTTTTTCTTGTGTCAATTGCCCTTTCTATTCTTGTATCAATTTCTCTTAAACTTAGATACACCTTGGACAAGATTGAAATGAACTGTTTTTTATTGGATTACTTAATTGTAAGTAGATAATATATAGGCTCAAAATCCCGTGCTTTCTCTTATGATGCTTTATTTCAGTAATTTTCGGACCTTTGAGCGGTACCTTGTGGAACACCCACATTTTTCAACATTTTTTTTAATACTAACCCAGTGCTATCTCATCATAACTTACGTTACTCTTATTAACAACAATTTTATCGATTAGTACTAAGTATTGAATTTTTTGAATTTTTGAAAAGGGTGCTTTTATGTGAAATTCTAATTCGAAATTTCAAACCCAATTTTTAGAAAACGTTTCCTTTCAAACCCTACTGAGTTGCATGATAAATAAAAGATCTCAAAATCGGCTTTAAAAGGACATACATTTCGAATCTTGGAGAGAGCTTCAGTTTCAATTTGAAACCGATGGAGGAAAAAGAAAATTTCATATTTTTTTATGCTGGGAGTGGGGGGAAGAAAAATAACTCGTCAAAGGGGCGTTTTCCAAGAAAATTTTTAACGTACTTCCAACTTTTCCTAAATCATTTTATATTCTCCCTACCGTGCAGAACAGTTTTCTTTTTCTCCTAATTTGCATGAAAGAGAAATAAAAGCGTTCGAGTCGTAAAGATGCTTTATGAGTTTTCCTTCTATAAATCACGAAATATGCTGTTTAAACTATAAGAATCGTAGCTTAATATTTCAAATAGTGTAATGGCTGCGCCATAAATTAGTTTATATCCAGAACGATCTGATAAATCTAATAATAATCCAATGTTGAGCATTCCGCAAGAGAAGAGCACTAGATTATTTATCGCAGGATTATCCGTTATCCGTTCAAATTTGTTTCGCCCAAGAGTACTTAGCTATTTACAAAGCGATGTCGGAGATGCGTGCCTCAAAAGTCATCTTATGTGCGTAGATAAACAGCCTGGATTAATTATCCACCAGTATTTGTGATCTGGTGTGTTCGGGGAAGGCGCAGGAAAGTGAGAATTCGGAGTCGCAGGAAGAGATTCGACAGGATTTGTGCTGTATAGTTTGGAGGGGTAATTTGGAATTACGCGGGCTGGATTATTACTCGACGTTCCACGTCTTGGGAAGATAGAGATAGACACTGGGGTTAGATCAATATTGAAACAAACGGCTTTGAGTCCCCCAGGAAGAGGTGTCTGGATATCTTACCTGCAGCTCTCGTAACTGTATTTTCATCATCAAAATCCTCCTCACAAACAACAAGTCAACTTTTGAAAATCGTCAGATTATATATTTTTCGTTATCTTTGAATTATTTCCTGCGAAATAAAAAAAAATTTGCTACGCTCGAGAATGTCGGAACGACAACGTTATTTTTTTACAACTTTGCTGCCCTCCCCTTTCTATAAGTCACTCTCAAATTGTCAGAAAACTGGAATATACACTTTTTAGCATGTAATTAACTCACCCTACCTTAATCTGACGCGCTCGAGAATTTCTGATGATCTTTTTTTTTTACTAATCTAATCCTTTATCCTTCACGGGCGGCCTTATTATGGGGCTCATATTTGGTGAAGGTACTCAACCGGGTACAAGGTATCCCCCTGTATATTAATCTGCCGCGCTTTAGTATATCCCGAAAACTCCGCTCTTGGGCTCCCCTATTATATCATACGAAACTAAAAAACTGAAAATGAATATAGTTTGAAAAACTAAAAACACGCTTTTAAAGAACATCGAACTGAAAATTTAAAAATATTTTTACACGCTTTATATTAGCTTTACCTGTATGTATGTATGTATGATTGTTTGTATGCATGTTTGTGTGTAACTCTCAAGATCAGGATCCGTATTAACAGAATTATCGGCATTATTGCTTGATCTATTTGTGGGCAGATGGCGTTGTACGTAACTATCAACTATTGCTTGATCTATTCGTGAACATATGGCGCTGTACGTAATTATCAATTATTGCAATCAAATCAAATCAAAATGTACTTCATTGTTGAAGATGAAATCTCATTGACAAAGTGTTACTATTCTAAGAAATAAAAGATACACAACTTGATATTGATATTGATTGAATATTTTTGATATTTTTGATATTGTCGAATATTTTTGTCAAAGTGTTATTATTTTAAAGAATGTAAGTTATACAAATTGAAAGTAATATTCGAACATTTGGTGATTTCAGCAGTTTGGGGTGAAAACGTTGTTAGAAAGTGATAATATATATGCTACATATTGAAATAAATAATAATAATAATGAATATTCTCATGCAACACGTAAATGTGAGTATAAGAATATAAAAACTATAAAGTATAAACATATAAAAGTGAATGGATAAAAAATAATAATAAGAATCAACTTCGTTTGAGCTATTCGCGGGCAGATGGCGCTATAGGTAACCTCCTTGATAGGTCAATCAAAATAAAAAACATATTTTAAAAATTGTAAGTGCTAGCGAAATTTTGTACTACAGATGAAATATTTAAATATTTTCAATTGCCCATGATTCAGTACAGAAAAAAGTTTTGAACGAAACGGAAGATACATTTTAAAATCTAATTCGATTTTTTGAAAGCAAACCAGAATATGGATTTCAATAATGAAAACTTTATCGTAAATTGTACATCTAAAAAATTCAGTTACTTAAATATTTCAAAGAATCGAAAAATTAGAATTAAGGTGCTTGACATACATATCGAATCAAAAGATTGATTTGAAAAATAAAATTATTCACTGAAAAAGTATTTTCAGTCCATTGATATTTTGAATGAAATTTCAAATCAGAACATCAAGACTGAATTGTTTTTTGAAATTAGTACTGCAAATTTTCTCTTTACTTCGAAACAAATTTCACAACTGTCCGCCCTCTGTTGGAGACTTACTGCATCTCATTATGACTTTAGAATTTCAGACCTCAAACCAATGCTCAAACTTTATTATGTTGTTTGAGAGGAATTTCACGCCGTCTTCGTGCGCCGTCTGTTAAAGATTTATAATACTAGTGACTAGAACTTAAAAAAAAAGTATTTTTGACAATAAATCTGACTAAAGAGTGAAAAATAAATATAGTTTGAAAGAACTAAAAAAACACGCTGTTGAAGAACATCGAACTGAAAAGTTGAAAATATTTTTTTTAAATAAGCTTAAAACAAAAACGAACGAAAAATATCATATTTTCATCATCATATTTTTTGTATATCAAGCTCCCATCCCTTATTTCACAATAATACTAGTATTTTCCGTTCGTTATTGCTTCAAGCTTATTAAAAAATATTTTTAACTTTTTAATTCGATGTTATTTAAAAGCGTGTTTTTTAGTTTTTTGAACTATATTCATTCGTTAATAAAATAAATATTTAAACTCAGATAGTTGGACATTATACCAGGCAGTATAGAGGATTCTACATCCACATTCATATTTCTATTACTGGAACATTATATTACTGGAACTGGAACATTCAGAATGAATTTCTTAGATATGTTGCCTACAAATTGAACATGCCAGCTAGAAGTCATTTGCTCTTTAAAATTTGCTCTACTATTGGATTGCTCAAACTTAGTACAAAACGGGCACATGCAGACATAATATTTCTACATAAATTGTTGAACAACGAAATTAATTGCCCAACTCTTCTCTGTCTAGTCAACCTGCATGTTCCTCCGAGGAGGACACGTAACAACCAAACAGCCCAATCCCTACATCATCATTATTTCAGTCGTTATTGGTCTCTCGTATTCTTCAGCGATTGCGTGCAACAGAGCAGTAATTCAAAGGCTTTTCTGTCTTTACAGTAAAATGGAATAAATGCTCTGAACTGTTTACTCTATCGGTTATAGTACTCACACATACAAATAGTGGCATTAGTCCATTAAAACGGTTTTCGTGTTTGCAACAAATGAGGGCTTTCACGTTTCCCATTAAAATTGCATCGGAACCTACCGATACTTCATAGCGAATGGAAAACTGTAACCACCTAGTGTTATCTGTCTGATAATCAAGCACTGGTTATCCAACTTCGTACAAAAAACTCGTGGGAATCTTTCAAAAGAAAGGAGAGAGCAACTGGTTTCACAATGGCTTTCTAGCAAATAAGTCCACTGCATCGAATCTCTGCAGTATCAAGTAGTTTTTGATAGAAGTAATGGACAAAAGAGGACGAGTCGACGTTATAATAGGGGAGCCCAAGCGGGGTTTTCGGGAATTACTAAAGCGCGGCAGATTAATATACAGGGGGATACCTTGTACCCGGTTAAGTACCTCCACCAAATATGAGCCCCATAAACAGTGTGACCCATTTTTAATGGAAACACCCCCCTAAAATTTGAAGTTGTGAACCGATTTTAATATTTTTTTTTTTTAAATGTCAAGTACTAAAAGGTCTACCTTGGGACAACATTTGAAATGTTTATTAAAGTTTAAGGGCATACTACGAAAAATCACTACGCCACTGGATTCAGAGTGCCTCTGAACAGGTGTTACCAAAATTTCATGGAAAAATATTCATTTTTAACAAAGTTATGTAAACTCAAAAGTTCTAAAACTCACAGAGCTAACAGTTACAAAAAACACCCTATATCAACAAATATAGCCATTAGGATATTTTTTTTCATGATTTCAACAATAAAGTGGCGCCAAATGAAGAAAAAACAAATAGCGTAAATATTTTCAATGAAAATAACGGAATTCCATTCAAGTTTTCACGCCGCAAATTAACTAAAACTAAGACCTAATATTTAAATTCAAATCTTAGTTGCCATGGAAATGATATTACAGTTTGACACTTGTGAAAAAAAATTATTGAAATCGATTTACAACTTCTCTGAATTCTGTTGCCATGACGCCATCACAGCTGATCACAGAGACTCGTTCGTGATGAAGATGATGATTAATTAATCAATTGATTAAGAAAAATTTAATTTTTTCTGAGCATTGTTTAAAAATTATTTTTTTATAAATACAAGTATTCTACTTAAAAAGCATACACTCATTTATTCGCATGCTATTTCCTGAGCTTCTCAATTATTTAAGTTGAATTATTAAAAAAAAAATTTTTTGTCATATTCGGCGAATCCCTCTAGATAATCGTCAGATTATGAGACAGCACCTCTAGAACATAAAGATGAACCATATATATCTTAATCTGACGCCGTTGAGTATTTCAAAATGGCGAATTTTTTTGCACATCATTATAATGGCCGCCAGTATGCGTCAGATCGAAATCGTCAGATTATTGAATGAGAGCGTTTTTTATTGTTGCACTCAACACCCCCGTTATATCACTCCATCTTACTAGAAAAAATAGTTCGAATGGGTTCAAATCTCCCACTCAACTCAACTTCTACGCTTTTATTTGGATCAGAGAACCAATGTTGTTTTTTAAAAAGGATATGCGTCTGCACCATACTTATCACCATACGGTGTGCCACAAGGCTCTAATCTGGGACCCCCTTTTTTCCTCATCTTCATGAATGATCTCACCTCCAAGCTTTCGTGTGGCAACTTTTCGTAGACGACTCGAAGATCTTTTCATCTATAAGTTTAGAGAGCTGCTCATATCTCCAGTGTCACTTAGACCTGAGAGATAACTGAATAAAAACGTGTTTCGTTGACTTCTTAAACACCTATTATTTTTTGTTTCAGGTAAGTCTTACGAAAATGGCTACAAATAAGACTCCTGTAAGTTGGAAATATTTTCAGAATGGAAATCTGATGAATTAAAGCATATAACTCCAACGGTATAGACAGTGCTCTCAGGGAGCAAGAATTTTCCCGAATTTCTTGGTACTTATCGTTATATTATGACCATGATCACACAAAAGCTTTATGGATAGTAGCCTTTATGTTATTATGATTTAAAAGCCGCAGCACTTAGGCCACATGTGACCCTTTGTACGTACATACATTCTTACAAACTCTCACATTTATGTTAGTATAGATAGATAGATACATTAGAATTACTATTTTGTTTGTTGGCTATAATTAAAGCTTGTTTAGGTAGCCTTTACTTTCATTTGTACTTTCATCATAGACCAATATATATCTGTCTTACAACTGAATTGAATGAATTTACTAACTTACTTACTTACTACTTATTTTGGCTCGAACCAAAATAGGTTTTTGCCGACTGTAACTTGAAATTTCTCACCCCAGAGTCAACTGACTGACGCTGTTCTTCAATATTATCGTTCTCAGTTAAAATTCAAAAGCAAATTTCCAGTCCAATTCCTCCACTTCACATCGTGTACCTACTCAAATCGAAACGATCACCCACTATCCCACCCCCGAACATCAAGTCACCCTCCCCCCTCGCCATTCCGTAACATCCACCGTAAACCCCACTTACGAATACAAGGGCATCAAAAGGAGCAGCCTAATTTCCAGTCATTGTTTCCCGGACGGGCCGGATTTCGATTAAAGACTCTCTCGTGTATTTTGATGAGTTGAAAGAAAACAAGCTTTTCCCTTCCGAAATTGAAGAGCCTCTAAGAAAATCGCTCGAAGTACGACAGAAAGAAGGGTTTCCATTTCCGACACATCCACTTCGATATTAATTTACATGTACGAGTTATTCGAAGGGGCGGCCCAAGAAGTTCGCTGTCGACTTGGGGGGTGATGGGGAGGTAGGGGGTGAAGGGAATTTTTCGAAAATTGTAAGAGAGGATCACGAGATCACGGCTGTTCGATCTACTTGGGGAGTGTTGGTAAAATTCTCGTTTCCGGTGGTGACATTTCGTTCGACGGGAGGAAAAGTATTGACTCCTCAGTTTGCGAGTTTTTTGAGGAAATGAAGTGGATATTACATTTGGTTACGATGGACAGAAATCTTCCTCTTGACTTGAACCGCACTGTCGATTCAATTGATCAATCATTTTATTGGGTGACTGTTTGGAACAGTTATGGATAAGAATAACATATAATAAGAAAAATATGGCAGTTGGAGTATTATATAGATCTGGTTCTACATCAAAATTTGGCGAATTTTTCAATATTCTAAAGTTAACTTTATCAGAAATCATAATGTATACTAAGGACACATCTCACATTTCTGATCATAATTTAGTGAACAGTTTTTCACATATAGAAATTTTAAGCGAATCAACAGAGATCATTTGCTGCAGCTGCTGTTACTATCACCCTTTGATGACATTTTGTTTTTTCAGAATGTTGATGACAAGGTTAAATATTTTACTGATTTGATGCTACTCATATTTGATACTGGTGCGCCAGTAAAAAAAGTAAAAGTGAGGAAGGTTCAACAACCGTGGCTCTCTGATAATGTGAAACTGATAATAGGGATAAAAATACAAAAAAATAAGAACGTTACTGATTGAAACTATTATAAAATGCTAAGAAACGAAACCAATATCATGATAAGAAATGAGAAAAAAGCATATCTTAGTCAGGTTATAAGTGGTAACTATTGTAGTAAATTATTATGGAATAAACTTAAAAATCTAAACATATATTCTCGTGAAAAAAATAACTTGCCAGAAAGACTTAAT
>WOGO01001208.1:0-18990 GCA_015342085.1 Leptinotarsa defecta | reverse complement strand
CGATGGTAGTCCTTAAATTTATCCGGGTAGTTTCTTATAAGTAGGGAAGTTTTGAAAAATTCCCCTTCAGATTTATCTTCATTAAACTGATGCACCCATACCTTTTTTCTACGTCTCCTATTGAGGAGAACATTATTTTCTTGTTTAAGCCACCACAAAAAATCAACTTCAGAGTCACTCATAATTACTCCCAAAACACAACATTATCTGTTAGATAACCTATCGGGTCGAACCGAGTCCAGAGTAGGCAGTTACAACGGACTGCATCGGATCGCGGGGCGTCCGATGGTCGTCCCACATCGGGTCAGGAGAAATACGGCTTCAATATAGGTGCAGCCTTAGAAATATCGAGCGCAACAGCACTTGACTCTCCATATTTCTTGATTGCGTTATTCCAAATATGGATGACATACGATAGAAGGTCGCCTCTTGATCTTTGTTTCCGAAAGCCATATTGATGATAGCTCAAGATATTGAAGCCTTCCAAATATTGAAGGATATGATGATTTTCTATCATCGATAGCAAAGTGACTGGCCTATAGTCGTTTGCAAGATTTTTCTTGCCTTTTTTGAAAATGGGCTGAACGCGAGCAATCTTTCAACATCAGAAAAAAACTCTTCCTTGTAAGACAGGTTGAAAAATCTGCAAAATACCAGTTTGAGTTCATTAGCGCACTTTACAAGTACGATAACGGGCACCTCATCAGGACCAGATGCCTTGTTGATATTAGCCTGTTTCAAAATTCCCCTGACTAGACGTTGTCGAAAAATAATGTTCGGCATTGTTGATTCTACTGTTGGAATAGCGGGTAGTGCCTTTCAGAAAATCGACTGTGGAGTGGGACGCAAATTGTTCAGTTAGTAGATTTGCCTGTTCTATAATTGTTATTGCAATTGAACCATCCGCTTGTATGGATGGTTGTAAAGTTTTGATTAATAGCTTTAGCTACCGACCAGAAGGATCTAGTTCACCACTGTGTTTCAATTGCTTAGTTTCCATCGATAACCGCCTGCAGACTGAATAAGTTCGTGGTATTTCTTGCCTGTTGTGGGAGGCAGCTACAAAGAGATTCAATTCAGTGGTGTTTTGCGATCCACAATATCAATGGAACCTGGGTCTTAAAAGGTATGACCAGCGGAGCCTTTGTGATACCAGAAGTGAAATTCTGCAAATCAATATACGGAAGCGGGTCGCATTGTGCCATTTTTTGAATGAGATTTCATGAAGTTATTCTTGATCCTGCAACCTTTGCATGAAACAAAGATCGGTTGGTAAATCTTATCAGGACTGTAGTTCGAATATAATATGTGAAAAACCGATTTAATGCAAATTTAGGAGTAGTTAATATGGAAATACATTTATCAGAATACAAATCCTGATTGGAAAGTTGAAAATCTGAATAAAATAAGGCCACCTACCAAAATCTTTAGTTAATGAATTATCATACGTTTTTTTGAAGTATGCAACAAATACTGACATTTTTCAAAGTAAATGAGCATATCTGGAAGAAATTCGAATAGTGACAAGTAGGAATGTTTTTTCTGAATCACCTGGATGATTTTGCTTTCGATACTCTACTTGAAAATAAGTATTTTCAGTAGCAAAATTATAGTTTTCAATCCTCAAATTACCCAGTTACTTTTGGGAGATGAAGGAGTACCTAGCTCAATATTCATGGAAAGGGCTTCATGGATGTGGCCTATTTTTTCCCCTTGTCTGTGGAAACGTATGAACTACAAGTACAAACAGAACTCTTCGAGCCACTCCTCTTGCTATGAGATCAGTACAAACCAACGTACAACAGAATAAGTGGGTTTTTATGATCCTTACTAGGTCGCGTGAAAGTTTTATATAACTATTATAAAAAAATTCTGGGTATACAGGAGAAAGATCATAGGAATTGAAAGGGAGTGAATTCATCCAAGAAGATAATATTCGAAATGATTTGAATATATTGCCAATGAGTATTTTTCGTGTCAGGATGGTCAAATTGTGGTGTACTGAATCACAGAAAGCAGATGATTTATGGACAACCCAAATAACTTTCAAGAAAATATTCCCATGAGGCTTCCGTAGACTAGTCATATGGCTCCCAAGTAGCAAAAAACTATTACTAATTAACTTATTTATAACCTTAATTGAAGAAAATATAAAATATGAATTTAAAGTATCTATTATTCAAACATTGACTTCATTTGGTCGAATTCCCATAATACCGGCAATTCTGGAGTGATTCGATGCAACAAATGTTGATACCTGTTTCATGGTTCAGCATAATGATACTTTCAATAAATGCATTATGGACGATGGAGACAAAACTTCAGTGTCAGATATTTTGGGAGTATATATAAGTTGACATTCGATTCTTGTCCAAAACTTTGTATTGGTCAAACAAGAAGAACTTTTTTCATAAGACTTAAAAACATAGAAGTATTTTATCGAATGAGAAGACCTTTTTGACATTCGCAAAGTATTTTTTGGCAGAGACATGGGAGTTAAATCATCATAACGTCTCTTCAAATTCGAAATAGAATGGTACACCCAATCTATTCAGATGCTTAGAAATCAATAAAGGCTTAATTTTGTCTCAAGCATTTTATTGTGATGTAATATATAGTCCTTTTCTTTTTGATTTCAATTCTAATTTCAAGACCCTTTTCCATGTTCGTATACCTAATTGAATGAATTACCTTGCAAGGATCCACAATCTCAATATTTGCCATAAGCACGGACTCTTCCAATCTACTTGTTATCTACATTACTAACTGTATGAATTAAATACCCTTTGAAATAGCGAAGAAACCTTTCAGAAAAAACTATCTATGAGGAATATTTTGACATAATTTATTCATATATTTCTCTTTATATAACTTCCTAGTAAACATTTCACACGCCTCGGTAATCTACTGAGAACATCAAAGCCACGTTTCGAATAGTTTCAATAACTCTCTTTTTTATAGTTCATTGAACTTTTATAATGAATCACCAGATATTTTCAAAACTCCAATTTTGCTGAAATATTTCATAAATGTTCGAAAATCTTTATTTTTCAGTACAGAGATCGATATGCATAACTAGGTGAATATTATAAGTATATAGGTATTGGATAATGCTTTGATAAAAAACGTGTTGAATGATAATTGAAACCATAAATCTTCTAAACAGAGTTCATATAGATATCAGCTGGAGTAATTTTGCAAAAATAAGATAAACGTTCGTCGTTCAGACAGTCATGACACATATTTTACTTTATATTCTGGACTACTACCAAGTATACATAATACTACATTTTTTCATTATACATTTTGTTTTTTTTCAAGATTTAATTATATATTTTTTGAATCCTTATCGAAAAGTGTATTTACCAAAAATTATAGTGATTTGCGATCTTTTGTAATATTTCTACTTCAAATTTATGAATTCGACGATTTTTGTTATTTTTCGTTAGAAACACCATATTCAACATTGGGATTTTTATCAGGAAGTTTCTGAATAATATAAAAAAACAAGTTTTTTTGTTAACCAGCTGTCGCACTCCTACGACCGACAACCCTCAGTGGAAGAATTTTGTTTTAGCTAAGGACTAACGAGGTCTTACCTTTTAACGTATGTTTCCTAACCTAACCTAACGTAATACTAAATTAAAATTAAATATATCAATTCTAATTGATATCGGTGAAGTCAGAATTATTTTCAATCCGTTTTCTCGCACATGACTTTCTATTCTTTTATGCAGATATAAAAAAAATCTGAAGTTCTTCGAGAGCAGTGCCTGTGCAAGTGTCTATGTGGCATTTCAACCGCTTTGGTCGCTTAATGTTAACAGTTTTCGACATAGTCATTTGTATTACATTCCTTAGCAAAAAAGGTTTTTGGTCTTCCACTTCTCAATCTTCATACAAAAAATGTGGATATTTTCTTCCAGTTTGTAACTGAAAGTGACTTCTTCGCATGATTTACACATCTTTATAAAGAGTTCATTTGAAACTCAACTGCTTTCTTCCTTCGTTTGGAACTATTCCACAATTGTTGAATGAAGATGGAAAATCAGAAAGGGCATTTTTCCAAAAACAAATACGCCCATCTCAATATTTTTGACCAATTTGGATATAGGCTGAACTTGAGCGATCTTCCAATATGTATTCAATATACTCAAGTGTGTGAAAAGTTGAAACGCAGATAATCAACATGTTACTTAGAGTGTACCTCGAAGGTGAAGAAAAATAGAAAATGAAACCTTACCGCCATTACCGCCTCACCAATTTGACGAAGGAAATACAAGTAAATTAAAGAATAATAATTAAAGCTGTTTCACAGTTCAGAACTTTGAGTACTTGCTAATTTTATCATTCTATTCATCGAAACTTTATGGCCATATGGCATAAAAGGATTCTAAAAATATCACTTTTTTTTGTTTCTTCTATGATTGACCAAAAGGGCCATCAGTTCAGTGAAGTATCAATAACTAACAGCAAATAATCATTGAAAACACGAAGTTTGAGATGTTAAAGTCTGACCAATTTCAGTCTATAGCTTGTTATGAAATTGTTAACAGTCGCAGCACTTACTTTCTCTCAACGTTTCCAACATTTCGATGCGCACCATATATTCTATTATACCGCCAAAATAAAACAAACACTCGTATCATAAACACACGTAACCTTTTTCGAATAAAACTCAAAAAAGCTGCTTCACCCGCAGTAACATGGTGATTCGGTAAAAACCATGTTCAAAAAGATTTTGCACAGCGGACGCGCGATGTGGTTTCCCGTGTAAGGCGTCCGTCGGGTTATTTCTGGCGTCTCGACGCCCCCCTTCCTCAAACTTAGGTATATTCTGAAAATGGACCTGCTGTAACCCGAGCAAGTACCTTATTTGGTACTCCGCGGGCTACGCGGAGTTATTAATAACCTGTTCTTATATTGCTTCTGTGGCCCATCCTGAGTTTTATGCATTTTGGTGCGAGCGCTTGTAACTTGTATTTATTTCGGGAATCAACACAGGATATGTGGAACTGTTCAACGGTTATGAAATGTTTATTCGTTTCGGGCTCATTTTCTGTTTCCTGTTTTATTCCTAACAGTGTGTCATGAGAAATGCGTCAAGGTTGTTTTATTTTGTGAAACTTTCTTGTGATTTTTATGGCCAACTTTTTGGGTTCATGAGGCCCATTCAATTATTAACGACAGTTATTGATTGAGAGCATGAAGACTGAAACATATCTTGAGAATAGTGACTCACCTTCGAAACCTCTGATATTGTTCACATTGATTTATCTAATAACAGTTAAACATGAATAGCATAGAAAAAAAACATTATAAAAAAATTGGAATTGAATGGAATTTAATTTTATTATTCAGTATAGTTGCCTTCGAGGGCGATATAACGATTATAACAGTCATAAAATGTTTCAATATCATTTTTATGATACGATTTGTCTTTATCCTCAAAATAGGCCTTATTTTCGGTGACGCTATTTCGACGGCGCTATTTTTTTTTACACCGAGCATTCTCTTGAGGTCTGAAAACAGAAGAAAGTCACTAGGGTGCAGATCTGGAGAATACGGTGGATGCGGAAGCAATTCGAAGCCCAATTCATGCAATTTTGCCATGGTTTCCATTAATGTATGATACGGTGCATCATTTAGATGAAACAGCACTTTCTTTTAATCCAAATGGACCATTTTTCGCGATTTCGTCCTTTAAGCGATCCAATAATGATATGTAAAAGTCCCTATTGATGGTTTTTCTCTTTTCAAGATAGTCGATAAATATTACACTCTACGTGTTATGAATCACACTTTAAAAGGTAAGACCTCGTTAGTCCTTAGCTCGCACAAGTTTCTCAACTTCTGAGAGTTGTCGTTCGTATGGGGGCGACAGCTGATTAACGGAAAAACAGATTTCAAACAGATTTTTTTTCAAACGCATCCCAAAATACTGACACCATAACCTTGCCAGCCGACTGTTGCGTCTTTGCACGCTTTGGAGTCAAATCATCAGGTGCGGTCCACTCAGATGACGATCGTTTTGATTCTGGTATGAAATGAAGATTTCATCCATTATTGTCACATATCGGGGCATTTATTTGGGTTTTATTGGTGGAACAGCTTCAAACATTTCTCAGAATCATTAATTCGTTGTTGTTTTTGGTCGATTGAGAGCTGTCGCGGCACCCACTTGGAACAGAGCTTTCGCATACCCAAATATTCATGCAAGATCTGTCCAACACGTTCCTTTGATATCTTTAGAGCCTCAGCTTTCTTAATAAACTTCACTTTGTGGTCATCCAAAACTATTTTGTGGACTTTTTTATGTTTGTCCTCGGTGCTCATTTCAGCTCGATAAAACTTTGGCTTCAACAGTATTTTTGGCCAAAAAGCAATGCTTTATGAACACACAAACTTTCTTTTTATCCATTTTCTTCAAACTAATAACAGTTGCTTCACTTAAAATGTCACAAACTGATAGTCCGTCATCTGTAAAATTTGTACACGTGTCATTTGAAGGTTGCGGTTTACTAAAAATCACATAGACTTAATTCTAGTAGCGCCATCTGTGTATTAGCCTACGAATGTTTCAGCTCATCCTGGTATATGAAACAAAGTCGCAAAATCACCACCACTCAGAAACCCAAAACGGCTGGATCAACTTTCATGATTTTTTTTCCATCCAGAACAGCAGAATAAGTATCAAACTTCATCAGAACGAAGCCATAATGCTATCAGACTTCGTAATATTGCGAATCATTCCACTGCAGATGAAGCAGAAATCGCACGGGAGGACTGCCGTGTATTAATGTAAATTGTGGAAGTTACCATATATGTAGTATGTATCTAAAAAATACATTTTATAGTGATTTCTTGTATCAATCTACTGTTATTCTGTTATTCTGCTGAGCACTTCGTGCTCCACATACACAATATAAAGAAGTTATTTCAACTTGAGTGATAAGTTAACACAATATTTAATAATTTTGAGATGATACGAAATTCGCCGGATTAGCTATTTTTTAATATTCACGATATTCCTGGATGTAGGTACGTAAAATTGCTGTGAAAAGTAATACTTATAATTGCTGAAAAACTATCCAAGGAGAAGTGAAGAAACTCTATTCATGAAAACCAGGCAAAGTCGTAAAAGGACTTGACTTAGGAACAAAAAGAAAAAATGAACATCGAAAGCTCCAATGACAATCCCGAAGAAACTGCCGGTGGGATTTTCGACTATCTTTGTTCAATATTCTCGAAAAAATTTCGATTCAGATCGGTATTTGAAATTTCAACAGATATTTGATATCTATGTATGTATGAAAAATATACAGCAAAAAAAATATTTTCGACGATTTCATTTTTTTCTCGTAGATCTCCGTAACCAAAAGAGTTAGAGTCGATTTTGGGTATCAATCAATGTCGAAAATAGTCAAATTTGCCATAATTTAATCGACATTTCCCCTCTATAATCCTCAAATGAGGAGTTAATGTTTCTTTACATTTGTTATTCTTGAGTGATGTTGAATATGTCTTCTGATATAATAATACGATCCAATAATTTAGGGTGAAAAAATTGAAAAAACACATTACGGCGTCAGTTACCGTAATGTTTTATTCACTGTTTTCCATCTGATAACTAAATACTGTTTTTTTGAATAAGTAAAAAGTTAGTTATTTTCAGATGCTTCATAGAAATATAATTTCTCAAATTATCTAAAGGAACAATTCGCTTGGGCCAGTCTTATCTTACCTACACAGTAGGTTTATGGACTGACACCTATCAGAAAACAACTACTACCCTGGCTAATACCACGAAGGATGTTGTATTATATCCGACAGATATCTGGGAATGATTTTTCACAGAAGTAATTCCTGCATATGCTTTTTGGCGATACCACTGCCGGAATCGATTTTCAATTATTGAAACGAGCAAACCTGCAGAACGGTTTTGGGATATTTGGCCGCTCGTCAGTGCAAAGTAGTGTTCTACATCAACATGAAGTCGATGATTTCCTATAAATAAAAATCAAATCCTTCAGAGTATCCATACCTCGAACGAAGCTGAAGAGAACGACTAGCAATATATCTACCATCGTACCCCCTGCATGTAGATTGTAAACGTCAGTCCATAAATCTACTGTGTAGTTAAGGTAAGACTGGCCTGAACGAATTGCTTCTTTGAATAATTTGGTTACTATAGGTGAAACATACATAGTATCCCAATGATATCATCTACAGTAAAAGGCTAAATTATGGAACAGATTCGTTATTTCACAAGCAATCCTGGAATAGATCGATCTTTATTTTTGAATGCTGATTTTCAAATTTATGTATGTAAATACAACAAAATACAACAGGAGAATATGATGTTCAAAATACCAGCCACCAGTCTTTTGACAATAAGCAAATCTATGGACATATTTCTCTTGCCCATTGCGAAAAACTTCTGGGGTAATTCTGCTGATTGCGACCCTGATTTGATTTTCCAACTCCTCTGAGATTCAATTTCGAATAATCTCACAGAAAAAAATCTAGTGACTTCAGATCTGGAGATCTTGGGGGCCACTCTATCGTTTCGCGCCTACCAACTCACTTCCTAGGGAAAATGTTATTCAGAAACTCGCAAGCATCACGTGCAAGCATCATATTGCAACCATATGCTTTCATTTGTTGAGTTAGCATTGTTGGCGATTGGAAAAATGTTTGTATGCGGCTTGCAAACTACTTGCGAGCCTTTTGTAAATCCATCACATAGTTGTAACATTATATGTATTTTGCTCGGGGTAGTCTGGGGTTGCGCTCGTTAGGTTAGTAGAATTTCTATGTGTGAAAATTGGGACATTTCACTTCTTTGAGCACCCGCCAAGGCTCTAATCCTCTAGGCTACACCAAAGATTTCTTTTATATCTCATACTTGACCTTTTATCTTACTATTTCTCTAAAATGGATGATGAATTTAATTTTTATTTAATACCAGAACACAGCAATAGACCTATTACTTGTTCAACAGGGATATGTCTGATAAATTGGTTAAGGCTTTGGCGGCCAAGATTTTCAGTGTTACGATCTTCGTTCGGATTTGAAGGCCGTCGTGGTTTTGAACTGTAACTTTCCGCCAGCGGTCTATTCATCCTGTCGGTTCATCAGTGAATCATTTCAGGTGAGAAACTATAATACAACTGGGTGTCGTCTGCATATAAATGTATATTACCAAATTCTAAACATTCAGCAAGTTGCGATGGTAAACAAAAGAGGTTCCAAAATAGAACCCTGTGGCACCCCATATATCAGCTTCAAATATTATGAGTTGTTTCTTTCTATAGTAACCTTTTGTTGACTGTCGGTGAGATACCATCTGATTAGTGATATAGCATTTTAGAGAGTCCTATATAGCCAAGAATTAATAACATTAAATTGAAGTTATTAGTATCGAACGCTCTACTGAAAGTTGAAAGTTATTGAACTTTTTACACAATGAACGTAAATTATTATTTTTTTTTTATTCAAAACTTATTTTATTTGTGTACATTGAGCCAAATATCTGCCTATTTGTTATATATCAATCTCCACTTGTTGTAGAAATTATCAATCTTGAAATACATCAAAGATGTATCACCTGCAAAGATTATACATTTTCCAGAAAGCTGTAATTCCGAAATATAATTTATATAAATAGTTAGCCAAATATATGGAGTATGAGTTGTAAATTGTCATTTGAGTTAGTCATGTATCATGTATCTACAATCGGTGAAATGCTGTTAAATTTTCGAAATAACAATATTTGAACGGACTGGTCTTGCTTCAGATTAAATACTGAAAATTATATTGTAATTTGGACCAAATAGAAAACGTATTTTTGCTCCAGCAGAGGCTGGTACTCACCTTCACAAAATAAGTCAAGTATTCCATGTCAGCTCTTACTCCCTGGTCGTTTCATCATACCAACGGCCACATTTCAACACTTCACTATAAAGAAGGATTTAGATATTTGCTTTCTAATCACACACAGTTTTTAAAATACAGGCGGGAACGCGGCACTCAACACTTTTGATACTACAACGCGCACCACGAGTACTTTTAATTAGTGAAGGATTGCAGGAATTTCGATTTTTCCAATAACGCGATAAGTCGGCGTTGACATTTTCCTGTTAACTTTCCGACTGGTTTCAAACTAACACTACGCTTAGCAGAAATCGTCTTTCTGGCTTGCATACCTCATTTTACTGCATTAATCACGTAAATACTTTGAGAATGTGTAGGTTTTCATTCAGGGCGGGCAGGAAGTTTTCAGTCAATTGCGCTTAGTGATTTTTGTTTTCCTAATTTGCAGAACACAGTAGTATTGCAGGCTTCGATTAATCGAAACCGGGTACTAGTTAATTGTTCCTTCAAAACCGTTTCTTTTTTCAAATTTCAATATGATTGTATGTCCAGGTAACTAATTATCTGACATGTTCGGCACTATTTATAAAGCTACATTACCACCTGCCAGAACGTTTTTCCACCGCTTTCGCCATTTCCTCAAATAGAATCCAGAATCACGAAAGAAAAACGTGGTATTTTTCTTTTTGGATAGACCAGTACCTACTCTGTTTGTCAAAATGGAATTACTTCACTTCAGAAACAAAAGTGTAACTGAACATTGAATCATCATTCAATGTTGGGAGAACCGGAAAGTGTAGTGGAAACAAGAATAGAGTGAGTATGAAAAATAGAAAATCATGTGCATGAATTGATTTTATTAGTTATGAATGAACTGGTTAACTTGGGTTTACAATTGAAGAAGAAGTTATGGAATTTCGTCAAAGTGCCAAGTCAAAACTTGGCACTTTGTCTAGTTTTGAGGATTCAAAAGTCAACAGGTAGGTATTGTTAAAGATCGGCTGTTTCAGGAACTCGCTTCAGATATTGAAAACTCATGAAGTGGTATCTTTTTTTCCAAATCGCACTTTTTATCCCATGTTCTATATGATATTGTTACTTTACTAGAGTTTCTGTTTTTCTTTGTTAGCAATAACACGATGGGTCAAAGTTAAGAAATAAAACAAATATTACCAAACTTCCGAATACAAAAAGATCATAATCGGCCTTGCTGAATGTTTTGATAGTCATATAAATATCACAACAAAACCAACAATAATGCCTTGTGTAAAAGTATCATACAGTTTCAACAACAATTGTGTTCATATGAGTATACTGTGCAAATTTGAAGAAAGTTAATCGATTATACCAATTTTAGTTTGATTCTTTCATCTAAGTGTTGTCCTGAGTGACAAAAAAAATTCAACTAGAAAGGTTTTTGTTTCCGTGGTTCTATACAATGAACCAAACTTTTATAATCTCCATTGAGGTTTTGGTATCTCCTGTGTTATTCAGAAATAAATCTATAGTAATTCAAGGTGCAGAAGTAAAAAAACAGCCATGTATCATTTGTATTGAATTTTTTGGCATGAACAATGTTATATCATACATCTTTTGATAACTCAGTTTTGTAAAGAAATCGTAGCAAGTTGGGCAACATTTCTGACGGACATGTATCGATCTTATTCTTTATGTCTGGGACACCAATATTGCCAACACTCTTTATTTCTTTTCAGTACCTTCTTGCTGAAAGTGGAACTCATGTCATTATTTATCTTGACATAGAGAAATCTGACAAACTGAAATGTGAAGAATGAATGGTACTGTAACTGTGAAATGTAAAGGATGTTCCATAATCATATTATGGATCTATGGATCTTCTTCAAATAATAGCCTAGTCAATCAGAAAATTAAAGAATAATCATAAATGAGTGGTATGGCCTTATTGATTTCTGAATGCGTTGGTCAGAACTAATTTCACTCTTCACTCTGATATCTCTCAGATAACGCACAGTTAACTTTTCTAACAAAATGTTGAAAATTATGGAGTTCAGTACACAAACACATTTCGAAGATTATTCACCTCATTGTATTATATTCTTAGGAGAATCAAGCAGCCTGAGTCAATCTATTTAAATCTGTCGCTCCAATTCGAACAGCAACCCTCAGAAGTCAGAACTTTTGCGAACTGATGCATAACGAGATATTACCTATTAACGTAGGATTTCTAGTACGAGTTGGTCGATACGCAGTAAAATTTGATTGCCCTGCCATAGAACTCGAACCACCGTTTCACCTATCAGTCGACTAAATGAAATCTTCGATGAAATTATTCATAAGAAAGAATGAGAACCTTACTGTCTTTTCTATTGAAAACTCACGCTTGTCTTTCTATAAAATAATATCCTCATAGACTTTTTTTCATTTTAATGATCTTTCTTTAGGGTTTCATTAGTTTCTAGCACGTATACCTATGTGATTTTCAAGGGTTCCAGTAACTATGAATGAATCGTAAAAATTAAACGATATGCAGTATAATTGACAAGAATCCGTTCCCAGTTTCATGCAGTCCAGTTGACAAGAACCTGCATGTGGTTTGTCTTCGCGGAACAGCTTTATGAAAATAGTGGCCCGAATGTTGCGTGGAACTGTCAAGTGAGCACGTGGGTGGACCAGTGTTTCTATCTCGGTTCTTCCCCTTCCATTAGCACTACTAGCACCATCTGAGTCTCCCGCCAAGGCAGATTCTTCACACCTATAGCAGGAATGTAAATATCAACAAGACCTTGTTAAGTGATGAATAATAGCGATTTTTAATGGGGTGACTTATCATCATTATGAAGTGGTATTACAGGGCACTCACCTGAGGGCTTATTTGGTAAATATAAATTGTTTATTTCTATTTTATCTCTACATGGTAGTAGTCCCTTTTCAAATCTTCTATCTGAACGCAATGGAGTGATTCAAGAAAAAAGTTCCCCTTGAATAGGTTTACAAAAGCTTCCACTACTACATATGTCTATATTTTCAGGATAGTTTACTATACCCGTTTTAATGTTCAAAACATATATAATGTGGTAATAGTAAAACTATTTAGACTGATACGATATTGATTCTTATAGAATGAATACTTTGGTTGTCTTAAGCATTTCATGCCCATTATACATAGCTCTTCATAGTATACAATTCAAATAAACATGGTAGGAAGTATCGCAAAATCAAAAGTATCGCCTAAGAAAATAAATTCAAGCAGCCTGACAAACCTGTGCTAGACGCGTGATGATGAAAGATTTCAATTGCCTTGATTTCATTTCACTTAGTGAATAATTTTGAAGGTTGCGGTACTTACACATTTCAAAGCTGAAATCATACTCTTAATCGATTGAATGTTATTCTACCTACCAATGGGTGGGTGGGTCTAGAGTGCTGCTATAGATTGTTCTATAATAACCTGGGATGTTTTCAGGTATTGTTGTGGAATGTTGTGGAATGGTCTTGAATATTGTTGTTGCTTCCGAACGCTTCTGAAATTTTGTAGATTGCCAAACTTCTAGCCTCTATATCTTCCAAAGAACATCCTACAGGTAAAAATTGGTACTTTTTTCTTAGATAGACAGCTACCACTTCATATAATTACTTTATTCGTTTCACAATGATCTGAGATATTCCAGAATGTTCGGGGATATTCTGGTTTGTTGTATTAATCTCTCTAATACTCTCCAAAGCTCTGGACTGTTCTAGAAATTTCTAGAAGGCATAAATTTCAGGCGTATATCTTCACAACCACGCCTTTCTGGTGAAAACGGAAACCTTTCTCAAAGATGGGGGATGAAGGGCTTTCACATCATATAACTCCCCTATTCCGGGGTGTTTTACATAACTTCTGTCTTATGATTACGTCTTCTAATTCACATTTCTGAGGCATAACACAGACAGTTTTAGGCTCCTCTTCAAAAATATTTCTCGTTTAATGTTTTTCACAATGCCAGTCAAAATCGATCATTTTATATTACACCAATAGAAAAAGGTTTCCATCTTCCGTTTTCTTTCAGGCCCTTAACTTGTTCGTTTCTTTGATTTTTGTTTTTGGAAATTCCAGTATATCTTCTTCGTTGACTTCTTCCAAAACTTTATATGAGTATATTTATGGTTTTTTTGGTCCCTTCGAATTTACCATGATTCTCTTCCAATTTCCCTATATTTTTTCATTTTGGGTTCAGGATTTCTCTTGATCCCATTTGTCCATATCACTTTAATGCAAGTTTACTTTCTCTATTTATAATTCATTGAGAAAATAACTTTTTGATCCCTAACTAGATTAATTATCTCTTTGAGTTTCAATTTAGTCCTAACCTGCAATAATTTCAAAGATACTTGTTATCTCCTCATCTCATTTTCAGATATTGTTCACGTATTTTGTTTTGTGATGTTTTTGTTCGTCTCATTGCGTTCTGCTTTAATTAATTTTTTTGTATTGGCCAATATGTCATTCTTCTTTATTTTTTCTTCAATTTGTGTTTGTTTGGGAGACTTATTGTGTGTCTGATAGTTTATGTAGTAATATTCATTTCTCATTCAGTGGATGTTTTCCTCCTATCACTGATGATAGTATCTTCATCTGCTATGATCTAATTCAGCAGTTCAATTTCTTCTTCAAGCTACTAGTACTAAAACTAAGATTAAAAAGTCTTCACTTTGTTTCCTATGGAATTTGTTTTCACTCGTGGATTTCTTTTTTGGTGTTATCACAGCAACTTCTTGCACAACAATTTAGAGAAATTACACTGTTTTCTTTGATCCTAGAATGTCAAGTTCATTTTCGGCCATCTTGTGATCTTGTGATGAATTGAGATTTTTTGAAGATATTTCTATATTTTGAGATAAACGATGTTTTTTTGTTTGTATTTTTTTCAAATTTCTGTATTGGAAATGTACAGTTGAAGGAATTTGTCAAAATTATGTGACGTGATATTTGATAGGATTAGATATAATGTCCAGCAAGACAACATGAACTTTTTTGTTTTGATTTAGTTCCGCGATGGTGTTTTCTACCAATCTCAGAGCCTGCAACTCAGTGGAGTGTTCTCTCCTGAAGCCGAACTGTTCGTCTTTGTAGAACGACTCTTTCAGCCAGCTTAGCCGCCGACGAGAGCAGACTAATCGAGCGATAGTTCTGTGGGAACAGATGGTTCTGACCCTGTTTTGGAATCATGATAACGATCGCATGCTTCCACCTTCTGGGGAAGTGTCTGAGGGCCAACGAACTATTTATAATATGCAATAGGCATTCGACGCAGTTGTACGAGAGCCTTTTCAACAACCTATTGGTTATTGAATCGACCTCCGGAGCTTTCTTGGCCTTTGCGGCCCTGATGTAACCCTTCAGCTCTTCCACAGAAGCCGGACGGATGTTATCATCATCATATTCCCTGAGGATACGGTGAACCCGATCTTCCAACAGCACATCGCGGTCGATGTCGTCATCGTCGTCAACGTTAAGTTGAAACTGACGTTCCATCGTGTCAGCAAAGGCTAACGCTTTGTCGGCGGGGGAATAGCACACTCCGCGCTCTCCGTGTATGGGTGAGAGAGCAGTATTCTTCCCTTTGAATCTGCGGGTGACTCGCCAAAGCTCATCATTCCCAGGCTCAAGGGATTCCAAGAGCTCCGCCCACCTTTCGTTTCGGTGATTAATGATGGCCTGTTTGACTTGGTTGACCATCCTGCCTGTCGCAATTTTATCTCCCAGGAAATTGTTCTGTTTGTATTCAAGAAAAATCAATTCTCAATTTGTATCGTTTATAAATCAGAAAATGTACTTTGTGTTAGAAATATACAGCCAACGGTGGGAAAAGAGGAGAAAATTATGAAGAAAGTACCTATTGTTTGGGGTTAGGTACTCACTGCAGTATCATGGGCATAGAAAATGAGGTTTTTGACAAGCTTGACTGACTGATCTCAACTACGTTACATTTCACGTTGTAGAATTTTTCTTTGTGCCACGTATCTCTCTAAATATCTCAATAATCAATGTATGTTATCATACCCTACGTCCGAAAAATTTCAATCTTAATGTCTTTGGTGCAGTTTTTTCAAATCAGGATATTTTTCCGAGACTGTTCACATGCCCCGTGATTATTCCGAGATTCGTTCACCCATATAATATTCCAAAATTTCAATTCTGACCAATCCCTTGTACCTCTCCAAATTTTCCAGTAGGTCTTGGCCTACTTCCCCACACGGTTACTGAGTGCAGAACATCCCACCTCGTCCATCTATCCCCGCTCCTCGGTCCTCAACTTACTGATGAGCACTTCAGCAAGATTGACATCTGACCTACTGCGTTCAAAAGCCAGCCTTTAGCTGAGTTTACTTTCTAATCTAATATTTTATTGTTTCTCAATGGGTCTGAAAAAAAATTGAATTTGAAATCTAGTTAAAAAGTTTTTATACTTACCGGAGCCGTCTGATAGCGACTCTCGAAGGTGGTCTCTGATTCTGCTTGGTTGGCCTCTTGTGTTTGTCTCTCTCTTGGGAATCTTGGGTCTTCCCTATTGAGTGCTTCGTGTAGATCGCGCAGCGCTGGACTGTTGTGTGACTGAATTGTTTCGAACACGTTTTCTGCGTATTCTCTCATATACGCGTCAATGTAGTGAACGTTCAGGTCCAGATCCCGGTATATGTATCTACTTGCTATATATCTCGGAGCGTTTACGACAGCTCGCACGCAACAGTTCGCAGCAGTTTTACGTTAAGTCTCATGTTGCTTCTGCAACCTATAATCGGATATACATTTTGTCGGGCGGCTCTTGCCAGCCCTAATCTCTGCCGTACGTGGGTCCTGAACGTAAATATTCTGTCGAGAGTGACTCCCAGGTATTTCGTTTCGTTGACCCACAGAATCTCTTTCCGTTGAAGATAACATTTCCTTCCGGCTATACCATCCTTCGGGTGAAAAATACTGCCTGACTCTTGTCAGGGTTTATTTTGATCTTTCAGAGGTTGGCCCATTCCTCTAATATGCTCGCATGGCATTGCAAATATATAGTAACTTACGCATGCCTAGTTGATCTCGCTAGTAGAGCTATGTAGTCCACGTAGAGTGCCAATTTGTAAAGTTCTTCTCAAGCTTGGGCACGTCTGCTGTGTATATCGAGAAGAGGTGTAGCGGAAGTACTGCACCTTGTGGAACCCCTGCTTCCAGTAATCGCATGGTGGAGAGTTCTTGTCTGCAGCGGCATCGCCAGTCAGCTAGAGAAGATTCGATCAGTCTTACTATTTGTTCCGAGTAGCCAAAGCTGCTCATTTTGGCTAGAGCTCCGTCATGCCAAACTCTGTCGAATGCCTTGGCGACGTCTAGGAATATCGCTCCGGTATGGTATCCCTTGCCCAGGTTGAAACCTTCTGTCGCATAGTCCACTATTGTCAGGACTTGCAGCTTTGTCGAATGTTCGGATCTGAAACCGAACTGTTCATCTTGTAAGATTTCCAGTTCGTTGGTTTGGTCTTCTAGTCTTTTCAGGATAACTCGTTCTGCCACTATGCTTATGGAAGGGGTTAAGCTTATTGGCCTATGGTTGTCTGGAAATATGTGGCTCTTCTTTGACTTCGGGATGTGAATGACCATTGCCTCCTTGAACGGGTACGGGAAATGCTGTAGTCAGAGTATAGCGTTGATGATATTTGTCATCGCCGCTATATCCTTCCTTGGTAGGACTTTCAGTACCCAGTTTGGTATATGGTCTTGGCCCTTTCTTGCCTCCCCCGTTATTACATAATGTAAAAGGGGTGAAATCGAATATGTGGTGTGATTTTTCATCAATTGTTTCATCTTTAGCCAACAAATGGTTGCAAAAAGCTTCAGATCCCAGGCCAAACTGAAAACTGATATAACCCAACAGTGAAAAATTCTTCGAGTATTTGAGGGGTATATTGTTACTGGTACCTAATGAACCATCCTGTTACCTGCGTAGTAGGGCTATTTCAAACTCGACCTGTTTGCAGCGAGTTGAGTTGAATGAGAGCGATTCGACATATTACCATTTCCAGTATAGCAATTGTAGACTATTACGACCAATGTGAAAAAAAACTACTTCACACTCCTTTGCCCTTTGATACCAAGCAATAATGGTATCGGGAAGACTTTGTAAGGATAACCGATATGGTGAATACATTATTTTGCTTCTTCCTTGACTGCAATAGATAATTTCGAAGTACAAATCCCTCCAGAACTTCTGAAGTTTGCTGGTAACAGAGCAGGTGATTGGTTGGTCTGTCTGTGATAATAAGGCCCGAACGGTTATTTTATGCCAACTGTACAAACTTTCTTATACTATATACTCGACTATTATACTCGACTATCGATCAATGAGTTATGAATTCAGTTTTTCTCAAGCATGCCAAGTATTCATATAATTCTAGTCCGAATTTATCTGAATAATTCGTACATACTCTTCCAGACTGTACAGTCTACTGAGTCGCAAATACTTTATAATGAAACAGCGTAAAAGTGGCCATTAAAGAACTCGTTGGATACCATATTTGGAACTTACATTATAAATAATCATAAGCAATAAACTACTGACAGATAATAATTTATCACTTTACCTACTCTTTTTACAGTTAAGTACTTTTAAACACGAGCTTAAGATATTATCTGAGATCGTAAGCTGTTAGAAATTTTATATTTGAGTTCATAATACACAGAGATAATATATCAACGATTTGAGGTTGAACAACATTCTAATAGGCAGCCGTGAAAAAACTCCTACGACTTTCAAGAAGTAATCATCAACCATCGTCAGTACAAATCAATTATGGCGATCTCGGAAAACATAAAAACGATACGAATGTAGTTGAATTGTAAAAAGTTATGCTCATTCTGTAAGATATGTCAAAAAGCTAAGATTTTCCGAATTCGTTTTTATTTTTCTGAATATTTGAAAAAAATTACGTAATAACTATTCGAAAAATAGGACATGATAACTTTAATGTTTTCTTTGCCAACAGCAGGAAACAACACAAACGAACGGAGTCAACAACAGGAGCCAACTGCACATTTGTGGTTCCAGTTAGAAGACCTAGAATTCCCAGGCTACATCTAACATGACCACGTAGGCATCTATAGCTACCTGC
>WOGO01001207.1:0-18990 GCA_015342085.1 Leptinotarsa defecta | reverse complement strand
TAGATCATCAGTATAAAAAAGTTTCGAGACAATTTGTCATTTTCGCCAGGTAATCAATTAAAAGCAGAAAGGGAAGAGGCCTCAAGTTTGAGACTTGTGGCATCCCTGAGCATCTCTGTGTGTACAAAGAGGACTGAAAACTTTCATGTTCCACGTATTGCTTTCTGTCGAAGATGTATCTTGTAAAAAGCCCAATCAGACTTCCAAGCGATGATAGTCGCTGGATGAGGATGTGAAAATCCATTTGATCAAACGTCTTTTGCATGTCCATATGAACTACGTCAACGTATTGCTTTTGGCCTAAAGCATCCAAAAATGTTATGAGAGGCATGCAAGATTGGTCACACATAACTTCTTCCACGAACCCATGTTGATCGTCGGATATTATATTCCTAATCGAGTTATGTATAAAACAATCTAGACTTAGTTCGAAAAGTTTCGAGAAATTGCATAATACAGAGGTTCGGAATGAGAGTTGATGTTATCCTTCGTACAAAATGCCGCAAATTTAACAATTGCATTTTTTTATTCTTAATGAAATTTCGAAAAGTATAAGAATTTCTATGTATATTGTTTTCATTCTCATCAATGAAGTTTTTATAGGCTTCAGTTCTTTGCGAAATAAATTGTTCCCGGTAAAAAGATATATTATTTTTTTGGAGTTTTTGTCGGCTCGCTCTTTTTTTTTTTAAATATTCTCCATTATTTTTGATGTGAACTATGGTGTATACCTACGGATACGGTTAGATTCTATAGAGAACAGTGGCGTCGACAATGTTATAAAGAATATTATTCAAATTATGGCATGCAGTGTTACATATGTTTGTTCTAGAACACAGGATCAATATTCATTCTCAACAAGTTGATGCATCACAGGAAATTTGACTTTTCTGAAGTTATAATTTTTCTGATATGTCACAAAAATTAGAGAATTTTTTTGAACGATTACGATTGTGTGAGGCTATAAAACTTAGTTGTATGAAAGAGTGATGTTTGTCTTCACGTCAGTGAATCCATATCCCTATGAACATCACAAACAGTTTTTGTTGAAACAAGATCTAGAGTTCGATTATCAACATTAAACATTTTGTTACATTGATACAGTTTTGAAAATTCCAATAAAGATTTCAGTATTTTTCTGTTGCTATCGTTAATCTCGTAATTGAGACGAGTGTGACTATACTGTAGTCACATATTGTACGAGTATTGTGTAGCGTTTTTATGAAAGAATTTCATAACGAATGTTGGGAGTTATAACTGAATAGAAGAACGTTATTTTCATATAATTCACCTACATAATATGAAAGTATTCGTTTCGAACATATTTTTCTTTCATGTGATTCAATCTCTATGTGGAAGTATTGTTATAGTACAGCAGAAAGTAATACAAATCATATAATTATGAAACAACAAACAAAAATTAAATGGCGCTCCTGGGCGACTTCATTGACTCCAGTGGCGCATTTGCTTTTCAGCTGCAGAAAAACCCGGAGAAACTTGATCTGCAAATGTCCTCTCTTTCTTAGAATGAAATGTTAGATGTCTCTAGAGGCTCCAGTTAATTGAAGATGTCGCCAGAATACTTAGTGACACGACTATCGTCAAACTTGAACCAGTCCGTTTCGTCTTTGACCAATGCGTCAAAACGACCAGATTCAACGCCAGAAGCACAGTGAACAATGACTACATGAAGATTATAATAGTGGTCTGCTAGATTGACGTGTTCATCTATTTCGTAAGAGTATGGAGCTTCCGTCAAAGGTTAAGTAATGATTGAAGATCATCAGTGTTATTAGATTGACTGTTGCCTCAGTTATACTTGTTTTCTTATAATAGTGAGTAGTTTGGCGCAGATGATCATCACCAGTTAAAATTTACATTCTCAGATGATTTAACAAAAAACTTTGAAAGTAGTTGTTTCAGGAATACGTTTTCTTTCAGTTCGTATCTGATCTTCACAATGTGATGTTTCCATGCCCACTCAACAACATTTGAGTTGATTATTGCCTCATCCTGTACCTATAAGTTATGGTAATGAATGCATCATTTCGTTAAAAAGTGTGACACTTCATTGCTCAGTTGGTTGTACTTATGTACGAGTTCATGAGTATAGTTTTTATCAATTGCGACCTGTCGGTCTGACGTGAAACCTGTAACCTTCAAGTCAATAAGTAATAAGTATACAAGTTATTAAGCAGACCAATGTCAATGAAAAAAATCCTATGGCAATGGTTTTTATCTTAGAAAGTATTGAGAAATGTTCTTCACTGTAAGCAAACCATGTTGTGTGTTGGATAAGGTGTAGTCTCCTTTTGGGTTTAGTGGATCACAATTATAATGGCTTTTGGAGATTCAGGTTATCGATTCACTCGTTGCAGAAAATCCTCTTGATACCAGAGATGATTTAACAGCTCAATTTTATTTATTCAACGGACAAATGTTTTCATTCTGGTCTTGCATCCAAAAGTATCCAGGAACACAATAGCTACAAACACATATATTACTATGTGAACGACTTGTTACATGCAATACCCAAATAGTATTTCGAAGGAACATATAGTTACATATGCAGACGATACAAATATTCTGGTCACTGATCGTGATACATTAGCACTTGAAGAAACAACAGAATCCATACATATATGAAAAAATAATGGAATGGGCTGATTAAAATCATTTAGCACTAAATATCAGCAAAACAGTATTAGTAAAATTCTCAATGCAGAACACCACCGAAACTCTCAAAATATTCGAAGATAGCCAACTAGAGGTGACATCCAACACAGAAGCAAAAATGACAGGTCAAATTCTAGATCATAAGTTTAATTGGAGTCCTCATATAGATTCACTATGTGATAAACTAGGAAAGAACTGATATTCATGTCGAATAATTATGGAAGACATGTTCTCCTGTCTAGATCAACCAGAGGTAAAGGATTGCTGATAGCGAATCCTCACCGAACCTCTCTCTATGAGAAGAGTCACATAATCCTTTCACCTAAACCATACAACAGTGGTGCTCCAATTATATCTTAATTTTATTTTGCAGAAATCACGGCAACTGCCGAATCGACTTGACTCTCCATTCCTTCAGAAGTTAATCACAATTTGATCACAGCCAGACCGTGAGAGTGTTTATAAAAAATTCATCTGCATGTTTTTGGCGCACTGTCATGAAAAATACGTACGTATCGGAATTCAACCAAACGGGCAGGCAAACATATCAATTTGTGAAGATTGAAATCTGTTGATTGCTGTTGAGCTTTCGTCGCGCTTTGGCCCGGAACTCCAGTTCCGCGGAGTGAAACAATAAGTTAAGAATTTTGAGGGTGTTGCGATTTGACACCCAATGTAGAGTGCGATTATGAATTTGCATTGCTCTTTCAGTATCGTTCATTGGTTGCAGAGAATAAATAACAAAGACTTCGAATATATATCCTGCAAAAGGAAAATTTACCGTCACATCTATCTCACAACTGGATAGATTTTCAGCCAAATTGGATATAAACCTCTAGTTACAAATAATCACATCCTGCTCCACTTTGCTCCGGTTCTCCTATTCCGTCAATCCTCTCAATACTGAAGCATTATTATTAACAGCCCTGACGTCGCATATAGCGCGCCACAGAAGCAATCAAAATAAATAATTCAGCTGTGTATCTGCCGCCAGTTTGAAAACCAATTTCTACTATATCCGGTTATGCAAATGAATGTATATATCTAAATGGTTGTACAAGTGTGCCTTGTAATATAGAGTATGCCACTAGAAAGTTCTCGAGTCGAAATACTTTGTCCATTCCGCTCATCTGAAATCTTCTCATTATGTGACACGCAGTTGTCAGAGTCTATTATTGTCCCAGAGTTTCGTCACAAACTTTCAGTCGCATCGATTCGTGTTCGAGATTAAAATCCCACTAGAATTCCTTAACGCAATATGAAACTTCACCCCTTGCTTGCGCTTGGGTTTCAGTTACATTGTTGACGACATAACAATGGATGCTAAACGAAGGGTAGATATTTGTAATTGTTCTGTTCAGATTTCTTGAATGTATAATTATATGAATGCAAATTATAAATTTGATATTCTCCAAGTTATATTAACTTCTACTGGAAAAAGGGATGATGGGAAACGATTTGAACATATACATATAATATATATTCTTCTCGTGGTATATTCACTTCAATCATTCACCATGGAAATATCCATTACTTATTGTGACTTTCAAACTTGGATTTTATATATGATACTGACTTATGCCGGCTAGTATATTCACGTTGAATTTGAACTGAAATAAATTTTTCAGAAAACTTTTTCTTGTTACTACCTGATATTTTGCTCAGCAGAAGACTCCATTCATTACATAATCTCTTTCAAATCAAAGGAAAATTGTAGCCAATTTTTAGGAAATCCTTTTGGTGTTTTACTCATTGAACACTCAATTCACTGGATGCTACCCTGGTACTATTAATTAATTTCAGAAAAGTATATTTTGAGGAAGACTGAAATTTATTGTTGAGAGAAAACTACTTTTGGGACGAAATACTTTACCTATCTGATATGAAGTATCTGTCTTGCAAACTGGATGAGAACATCAACAAAATTATACATTTCAATGAAATGTGAATTCATTTTTATCACAAGTCCCCATTTATTCAATAGGTGCTCTCCTGAAAATATTATCTTGCCACACTGATGAATACATCCATTAAAAGCAATTATATATAATGGAATTTATTTTTCCGGAATCTACATGATGAACCTTGATACGTTCATTGGCAGCCATTTGGAATGAGATGTTTTTGCAACGAAATTAACTGGCAAACTGTTAGGTTTAGGTCAGAGGTGAGTGGGTCCAGGTTAGGTTAGGTTAGGTCAAAAGTGAGTGTGACTATTCGATCCACCACCGCAACCCGCAAGAGTTTATTGTGGCTCACACCTATTCACACTCGACCAAATGCACCCAGCTTTTTAACGAAGCCGATTAGTTTGTATGGTGAGTGGTCTGTCAGGTCAGATGGTGAGAGTACGGTTTCATCATTTTCTAAACTGAGGCGACACACACTGTCTTCCAACAGTCCGAGTCTCTGCACATGATGATTCAAATGACATTGACCTGTGAGAAGGCCTGTTAGACATTGTAGTTCATGTCTACCATAGTCCAACAAGCTTCGAAGGGTGAATAAATGTCTTGAAGTGAGCCATAACTGGAAGACTCTGCCAGAAGTCCATGAATGTTCTTGCCATTGAGGTGTTCAATATTTGTTTGGCAAAGCCTAAAGCGATGGAAATGATAGGTTCTTGTCCGATAAAGCTGCTTGCAGCCATGCAGCCCCCTCCTTTGCAAGGGAGTCAGCAGCCTCATTGCCTTTCAGGCCATTATGGCCAGCAATCCAGACCAGAGACAATTTCTCATGTTTTTCTATTGAGGAG
Source organism: Leptinotarsa defecta (assembly GCA_015342085.1). Lineage (NCBI taxonomy): Eukaryota > Metazoa > Arthropoda > Insecta > Coleoptera > Chrysomelidae > Leptinotarsa > Leptinotarsa defecta. The sequence goes on along the minus strand of WOGO01001207.1, from coordinate 13,559 downwards.
AGTCATTTTTGGCAATTTGTTACCAATTTAGACGTTGCTTGGTAGGAACCAAGTGATTTCAACACTGCTTGACGGTACGGGAGTATTTTCATTGGCTTGTGTATGAGGTTGAATTCTTCCAATCTCTCCGCACGCAATTCAATAGCATAGATTTCTGCTTGAAATATAGTTGCATAGGTCCTTTGGCAGGCTGATATCTCTATTCTGAGTTTGCAACTGAAAACACCTCTACCAGAGCTTGGAGGTGTTTTTGATTCATCTGTGAACTAACAACTATCTGCTCCTGATATTTGCTTCTTTTGGAAGATCCAGTCGTCTCTACTAGAAAAAAGTACTGTAAAGGCAGAATTGTGCACAGTCTATATGCAGTCCATATAGCCTCTTTCTTCAGAAAAATGTCGAGAGGTGGTAGATCTGGAAGGATCTCCATAGTTGCTGATGGTGTGGTACTGATGACACCACAGATAGCCAGAAAAGCCAGTCTCTATGAGCTTTGCCTGAGCTGGTTTCTATAAAGCCTTGGGTCACCAGGCCAGGCGTTAGACTAAAGGTCACCGATAAGTGACCTTTAATCTGACAATCTTCACATGAATACTCCCTACGTCGACAAAGCACAAGATCTGCCAAAAACATCGCCACTGTCTGTGGGAGTATGCAGAAGAATCCGAGGCAGTCGATTTCGCGTCACTCACAAGAATTCGGTTTTTTGCAGACCACAACTTGAAACTGAACTGAACTAAAGGAACTAAAGATGAACGACCATAGACAATGATCTGAGTCTGCTGAAAGGGCTCTGAAGCAGTTGGTATGTGACCCTAATTCACATCAAAAAATTATATTCAGCGATGAGTCTCATTTCTGGATGGATTGGTACGTGAATAAACAGAAATGTCGAATTTGGGACTATACCAATCCACATGAAATCCAACGGCGTCCAATGCAAGCGTCCAATGCGAGCCCAATGTCTACCAACTTCTTTTGGCCTAGATTGGATGCTCTGAATGGATATTTGAATGATGTTATATTCCAATAGCGTCAATAGTTATTTCAAACGAATAAAAAAGCGCTCAATGAATGACTCGTCATTCAAAGTACATAATATCAAATATTTATAACAACAAGAACTGGCAATAACGACCCTATTAAGTGGATGTCATCTATGGGATCGCCCAAAAACTCAAAACTATGATTACCAAAGGATAGAAAAATTATTTGTTTCCAAATCACAAAACAATCTCAATAACTTGATTTATTGTTGGAGCACGTGTAATAATGGAATAGTGGAGTGATTAATAGGTTGAAATGGAATATAAAGGAAACGAAAACGGTTTTACGAGTTTGAAAACAGTAGATTATTTCATTGATCCAAATTAATCCCACTCAAATTCACCATCATCGTCAATGTGAATTGAAATTTATATTCAGTACCAGTACCAGTACGTCCCAGTAAATATTGAATGTCATGTAATTTTTTAACACGCTTTTATAAGATTCACCTGTATGGAGGTATGTATGTATGTTTGTTTGTAACTATCAAGCTTGGGATCTGTATTCGACAGAGTTATCGACATTATTGCTTGATCTATTCGCGGGCATTATTCCTGGAATCGGAAAATATTAACGGTCATTTTTATGAACAATATACGGCTGATTGATCCCAAAGTTTAGATAAAATGAATAGTTTGAAAATACTGAAAAACACGCTTTCATAGCATACGAAATTAAAAAATGAAAAATAAATATAGCTTAAAAACTGAAAAACGACATCGAATGTTTCAGAAGTCAGTTAACGATATCGGTTCCGAAAGTTTAGTAATAATGTGAATCAATGAAGAAAGACTGCGAATATCTTTATATTTCCACAATTCTGAAGACGAAGGCATATTCAAGTCCCCTAAAAGTTGAAATTGAGTATAAATATGATTTTTTAGCCTTTTTTGCTATAGGAAAAATTGTATTTACAACAGTTACTGCTAAATAGAACTTTTTTTTATGATAAATATATCCAAGTTACTTATCGGGGTGGATTGAAAAGTTTGCCCTTTCTATACGTTCATAAAGTTCTCTATTGCAATTTTCATTTTTTTTTCAGATTTTGAGGGGTGGAAATATCGAGAGAAGTTAATGAAAACATCGTAATAAACTGTCAAAAATCATTTAGAATTCAACTCAATTCTACCAATATAATACAAAAATTTCAAAAATAGAGTTGATATCAAAAATGTTCTCCAACTTCTATCTAGTCATTTCAATTTTCATGAGTGAATCATAACGTCCACTTTGATGAGGAAATGAAGCCACCATGGCTAAGTAGAATGGCTCCACGGAAAAATTGGTTAACCACCAAGTCTATCACATTATCGATCAAACTTGGGTGTACGATACCGCATAATGACACTCAGCCCTCTATTCTAGAATAATGGTAATCCATTAATGGATGAAAAGGAAACAATTTTCCAATTACAAGGTTGGAGCGCTACAATTGTACATGACAATATTGACCTTAAATGAGTGAAATCCAGTTCGATGATCTGAGATTAGAATTAGCTTTTCCACTTGGGACTCATCAAATAGAAACATTCACTCACTAGGTAGACTTGAAGTGTTTTTCAATGTTGTTGATAGAAGTTTGAACTCCATTGTGTGGTTGAGTTTTCAACCTGAAAGTTGGTTACTGACTAATTAATATAGAACAAATGAAGTGGCTGTATTCTGGCTGTCAGTAGATATATGCTATACCAGATAATACAGAAATTATTCTTCACAGCGATATTCAGTTGTTTCTGAACTGAGAAATTCAAAATTCAGAACGGAAGTATGGTTTATCCAATTGATAACCTATTTCAGTATAATGTGAAATAAACCAGAAACACGAATTTTGAATTGGACCCTTTATAACTTTAAATACTTCGAAGGTATAATAAATTATGATTTTGAGGATATAACATAAGTTACCATTTACTTGCCTCCAAATCCAATATGTCATCTATAGATATATGATGGAATTGGCCGATACTTGATGGAAATCCTCAACTAACGTATTTAAAAAAAACACTTCATTGTGAGATTTTCACTAAAAGATTTTACAAAAAACGCAACACGTGTTTTGCCATAAAATGGCTTCTTTGGACATGTCTTTACTAACTAATTCTACACATTGAATGCTATATATACTTTAGTTTATAATTTCAAGTACCTATATTTCAAGGACCTGATTTTAACCAATGTTTGTAGTGAATTAAATTGCCTGAGTTTATGTCCCAGTTTTCACATTTGAAAAAATATTTAGTAACGGGGAGTTATTGAATTCTAATTAAATTCCCGAATTAACAGAATTCCTGAATGATTTCTAAAGAATCTAGAAGATTGAGTTTAGAACTCTTCGCTACTTAATGTAAAACATCGTATTCATGATTGAACTTATGTCCTTCTACTAAAAGATGGTGTGCAAATATGGAATCGGTCTTTCTATTCAGGAAACTATCATTAATGGAATTTTTTTCAGATAATTTGACGAAGTAGAAATAAAAGACGAAGTTTTCTCCATTCCGTTGTGAAAATCCAAAAAAGAAAAGTTTCACCAATTCAGGTGATTATTAATTTTTAAAAGGCTATTTTTCTCTTCATTCATCTTGAAAATTGAAATAGAGACTTAAATGAAATGAATAAAAACACTTTTGTCTAAATACCACTGAAAAATTTTATTTTACGACCGGTTTCGGGTTTGATCCCATAATCAAGTATAAAACTAATGGGATCAAACCCGAAACCGGTCGTAAAATGAAATTTTCCAGTGATATTTAGATGAAAGTGTTTTCATTCATTTCATTCAAGTGATCATGAATTACCATAAAGAAACAAGTCAACAATCACATATATTCAAATAGAGGGTTGAACAGTGTATCCCCGTTAATACAAAAATTTTTTGGTAGTCTGCGGTTAATTTTTCTGTGCCAGTGAAAGTTTGAAAGTTTGAAAGCTTTCTTCATTATTTCATTATATAACATTAGCCCAAAAAATTAACTACTTAGTATCTTTGACGTTTTTTGTAGTACAAAATATATCCCTCAATATTAAACTTTCCGAGATGAATAACCCTGAAAATGACAAAAACATCTACACAAAATTTTAACTCTTCAGTTTTCATTCAGAAACTATTACTAACTGAATCAAAATTGTGGGCAATATCTTCATATATGACTTCATAGTGCGGCCATAATGAATTTGTAGATTCCAACGATTCAAATCTAATTTGAATCACTACTTTCGCATGGGTACGGCTCTTAGAGTACTTGTGTTTCATCTTAAAAATGATTCCGACGCCATCATTCTATTTTTTTATTGATTCAGCCCTTACTTGATGAAGATCCATAGTAATTTCAAAAACTACACCTCACGATTTGATCTCCACAAACTGTATTCGAAAAATATATCACGACATGTTTCGCTAACACAGTAGCTTCTTCAAGAAGGATTTGAATACTACAAGTTGCTTCTTACGCTAATATTTATGTACCACAGGTTACTACAATTGAGACTACCTCCATCAAATTACCTAATCCTACCTTTTCAATTAGGAATACCTGAAGCATATTACCTCACTTCTACATAAATAATGATACTTCCTCGGTTTTTTTTTGAAATCCAGTTCAATAATGGTGATCTATTCAAATCCAGTTGGTCACTCAGTGGAATGTTTGAATATTGGGGTTTACTATCTTCCATTGTTTCCAAATAATTCAGTTTCGAACCTTTATTTTCTATGTGTAAAATTTTGAACTTTTTGTTAAAGATGTGATTCTATTCTAAAAGATGATTTGGATATGTTGAACTTGTTTTCTTATTTACATAGCTCATATGATATTCCTGGATTCGATTACTGAATGTTCTGTCAGTTTGACCAATATACACTTCAGGATACGTTCCACACTTTCATTTCAATGTTTTGTCTTTATCAATTTTAAATAAATTTTCCAACGTATTACTTATTCCATATGTAATTTTAATACTTCGTTTCCATAAAAATGAAGCCAATTTTCTGTTGTTTGTTCAAAATACGTTGAGGCTCTATAATTTTGATTACCTAACTTATCAATAGGAATCGCTTTTGTATAGACTTTTTTGGAAAGTATTTTGTTCAATAATTCCCATTATCTACTGCAGTTTGCTTGATGATGTAAAGTTCTTTATTAAAATTATCTATTGTTACTTTGTGTTGATATTGGTGGATAGAATCTTAATGTATAGTGATATCCGTATAGGACGGTTTGTTATGAATTGAAAAATTATGTATGTTGTTCATTCTACTAATTGTAAAGTCCAAGAGATTGACTGACTTAGAGTTGTCTGCTTCTACTTCAATAGTGAATTCAATGTTTTCATGAATTTTGTTAATATTCCAATGAAAATTATTTAATTGTCTCTTAGTACCTGTAAAACATACCAAAACGCCATCCACATATCTATGCATAATGCAAGAAATTCTTAATAAAAAAATGTTTAAGAATCGACTTCTCAAGGTTATCCATGAAAATTTCCGCAAGTAAGGGGCTCAGCGGATTTCCCATAATTTAATCTCAAAGCCACCATTCATGTCATATATCGAATGATGCTAAGATATACACAAAATTCTATTTGAAATTCCTGGCGTGCGTTAATTCTGGTTGAACCAAAAATATTTTTCATTTGTATTTCACTAGTAACATCGGTTCCAATGAATCGAGTATACCTTCTTTCCGAATCTCGAATATCTTACTTCAGAAACAACTGAATGACAATGTGTGCAGTGATTTTATTGACACTCTATATATTATTATGGAAACCATTTATTGAAACACATGAGAATTTTGAAATACTCTAGGTAAATTTATCAACTGCATTCATGACTGATCTTACAAACCTTTCATGAAATCCAACACATTTCTAATGTAATTCTGAAAACTTGTGAAAACTTAATGAGTTGTAAATTGATTTGAGAAAAACATTTTTGATCAGATCATGATACAGTTACCATCTTGTATCAATACAAAGATAAAAACTATTAGTTGGAAGTTCATCCTATATTCCTGACAATTGTCAGTCAAAAACATGTTTTCTCCAGTAATTTTCAACAAAGGATATTGTTCAAACCGTGTACTACAACGAACGTAACTGTACATTACACATATAAATAATACTGTGAATTCATTTGTCTAAATGATGGATTGATGACTGACCACAATATTATAACAATAGGTCACACTAAATTACAGTTACATGGTATTGTATTGAGAAGATGAATCAGATAACGATATGATGAATCTTCGTATTCCAATAATATTACATTGGAAATAATTATGAACGCAGAATAATAACAATTCTGACATTAATGACAAGAAATTACGCAATAGACAGTCAAAAATTAACACGTTATACAGTATAACTATTTCAACGGAATTGGAATATGGTGTTTCAAATATAAATGAATTAATTAAAAATTCACCGGATATTACGAATGTTCAAATAACTACAAAGTTGATGTGATTGAATGAACTACCTATTATATTATATCATATATCAGTTATATTGATATATTTTCAGATACATACTGAATATACTATTCAGATCAATTGTCAATAAGAAACTCTGTAGATCAAACCGTAAGGTATAGTTCATTAAATTACTACGAAACTTCATAAAGTAACGGCCGAATCAGTCAGAAAACTCTATAGATGATATGCAATAGATAAGGGGGTTTATTAAACATGCGGCAGAAAATTGAGGGACACTTACTTGGAGTACTCTAAGGATACTTTGTCCATTGATGATTTTTGATAGGGTTTTTTGTTTCGAAGATATGACGCGAAAAAAATTTCGAAAATAATAATTTTGGTACTTGTGATCCACTGTTTGGAACCTTTGGTGTAGTAATGAATATTACTGGAGAATATTACGTCACCAAACCCATCTCGTCACGCGTTTCGATCACCAAGTGATCATCTTCAAGAGGAAGATCAAACAAGCTTTTTTGAGCTGATAATTTCGCGAAACAAACAAGGCGAATGCAAAAATATTCTCCTTGGCATATTCAGCCACTTATGCTCATTCAGTTCGTGAGATATATTTTGTCGCATTTTCATCTTATATATGAGTCACAAACACAAATTCTGCATTAATTGTATGTGACGAATGTCTTCGGCATCTGAACATGGACCATATACCAAGTCACAGTAATTGGACTGAGCTAGCACCAATAAATCACAGATAATTGATTCAATATTCTGATTCACAAAATGCCTTTAGGCGTATATTTTCTTTGAGTTCTTGAATGATATATGAATAATATGACAGATATGGAATTTGAATCTCTGTTCATCATCCATAAGTAGTTAATCCCAAATGGCGGAAGCATCTTACCTGTGAGATTTCTCGATTTTTCATGCATATTTTCGCGTTTTCTATCTTTCTGTGATTTTCACTGACAAGATAACTGTAGTGACGATGACTTTTTTTTCAATTTTGACATTTAGACTCTAAGTGAATGAATAATTCCTAAAAAATAAAATGGCATTTATAGATAACCGTATATATTTCAGTTTTGCTAGTGGCAATTAATGATTCACGGTTCTAAATGCTCTTAAATAATTTGGCAAAAACTGAAACTTCAATCTGCTTGCCATCAATTTCTCTCAGAATACCATCTGTAAGATTCAATAAAGTAGTTTCCCTGCTGAAAAATTTTTGAACCCAGACTGTACCGTAGGAATTACACCGAACTGACAAACGTAATTTCGCACCTGTATGTCAACTTGTCTTTACAATACCTTTGAGTTAGAGAGAATGGTAAGAACATTCACAGGTCGGGGATCTTTGAATTCATTCATATTTTATTTCTTCGGATATGTTGGGACTAGTGTATGTTTCAATTTTTCCAAGAATACACTATGACGGACACATAATTCTATAATATGTGCAACAATTGAAAAATGCATTTTGATGGTAGTTTCAAATTGATACCGTCTGAACCTTGCGCATTCGATTTCAAAATATACAGAGTTTTCTGCATGCAGCTTTCTGATACAAGGAAGTCGAATTGTTCAATAATTTTTTTAAATTTCGTTCATGCATTTCATTAACTCACACTTCCATTGTCTGATATAATATAATTTGATTTGAAATTCCTGGAAAAATCTATAGAAATTAAAAAATTAGCTGAAAAATAACAATTACATTAAGCAAAAAAAAAGAAATTACAATGAAATAAAATACAAGCAATAATAAAAATTAAAAGCCAACTTACTTCACGACGTTTCGATTGTTAGTATCCACAATCGTCTTCGGGTCAGCTCCCGCTAAAACCGATGAAGCTTGTATTTTACTTCATTGTAATGTCAGTTTTTTTCTGCTTAATATGGTCGTTATTTTTCAGGGATTTCAAATCAATTTATATCATATTAGAGAATGGAATAAATATTTCGTTCATAATAATCCAGTGCATTTTGGTCAACGAGATGATTTGAAACTCCATTTTTGAAGATTTCATTATCAACCTCATTCGAGATAATGCAGATGTGTCCAAATTCGATTGATGCCTTCTGTTCCTAGGAAAAAAAAGTATCATTCTTTTTTTCTCATTTCAATGTAAGTGTCATGAAACATGTTATCAATGTGATGCTAATTCAGTTTTGTTCCACCGTCTGTGTGCAATATCCCTCAATGACATAAATAGCCTTATTATTATCCATGATCCAAGGAGAGTGTATTTTTACGATTTTGTTTTCGTCGAACATATTTATCAAAAACAGGAAAAAATTATTTCAAATGTGTAGTAGTCTTTTGTAGATATCATGTGTATCATAGATGTCTTGAAAGTCATTGAGCTCGTGACCCACAATGAATTAAGCATATATCAAATATTAAAAAATCACTTATTGTCTTGAATATCGGTGAATTTTTCGTTCTATATATATCAACTGACGATCAGAAATATGATCACCTCATACAGCATCTGTATCTTACTGTATTCTCATGATTTCAGGTAATCATCAAGTCAATAAGTGAAATATTTGGATTTCATTGGGACTTGCTAGGTCAAACAAACACATTTTGATAACTTCGAGGTCGTACTCAACAAAAAAGCAGATTTTTCCATAACTTCCGCCAATGATACACCAAACCCAAGAAATTCATAGAATAGTTTGTTAATTTTTCAGCGATAATACTTGAACTCATTCTGTGATAGTGAGCTTTTATTGTTATTGAAAATGAAACCTTCATTAGTTATATCTTATTTCTGATCAGTTTCATTAATTTTTGTGTTCATTTGAAAATGAAAATTTTCATTCATTCCATTGGTTTCAACGTATTGAAATATTTCAATATTCAAATAAAGGCAGTGAAAGTTGAGAGCAGCTATGGATGTCAATGAAAGCTGTTATAATCTTCGGATGCTTATGGATATAAAACTGGAAAAGATCAGATAGTGTGAGGATGTTCCTATCAATACTATTTCTGTATAGATTTTTATGATTCTCTAATCCCTAATCCGCTCATTTGAACAAAATAATGATGTGAAATCGTTCTTAAAACTCATTTGAGATAGTTCAAGATGAGGTATTTCGAACTTGTGATGCACTTTTCGGAACCTTTGGTGTAGTAATGGGAGTTCTCTCCCAACACCAAACCGTTATTTGCAACACGTGTTTCAATCACCAAGTGGTCATTTTCAAGAGGGAGATTGATCGATCTCTAGATCGCCCTAGAAGCTCAACTTTTGCACCCATTTGCTCCACAACAAAATCTAATTCTTTGAGTTTTATCAGAATAATGTTTGAAAAATTATTTGCTACAAACCATCATCAGCTTTCTGGTCCTCATCGTCCGCGAGCATATATCATGAGAAAGGCTGTAAATTATACAACATATGATTTACATATAATATAAATGGAATAGGTCTCAGGACCGATCCTTGAAGCACTGTGTATTTGACCATTTGTAAACCAGATTCATTTTCATCACAGTAAACCACTTATTGACTGTTTTGGAAGAGAAATTCCTGTGAGACACCGTGAAAAGTCTTGCTTATGTCACACATAGTTACTGTAGGTTCGTCTCAAAACCATCAATTATATCCCCAACGAACTCCTAAACTGCTTGAACTGTGGATTCACAATTCCTAAGACCAAACTGTTTTTGGTTCAAAAGTTTGTGTTGTCCATATACTGGTCTGACATTCACGATTTTCTCAATTATTTCCCTTTTCAAAAATGTTATTGATATTGAAGGGTCATCAATAGTTTATTCATGTATTCTATTAAGCTACTTCATATCGTGAGGGTGTTACTCGGTGACCAAATCCTTAGTTTTCTGCTTAAACTACTTGATGTCTGGAAAATAGTTTTTCTTGATATGAGATGTATTATAAAAGGTGGAAGTGGTGTACAATAAATTCAAAACGAACCATTCACCAAACACCAGAACTGCAACACTCTCTTCGATTCGCGTCTCACCATCCAAGTTAGCACATTCAGGAGTTGAAATAATCTCTTAACTTCATCTACTGAAGATGCGAACTTGGTTGATGAAACTTTCGTCGAAAAAACAGTTGAAGTTGTTGTTGAGCATAAACTCATATCAGAATTTTGTCGGCTTTTCAAAAATGAAAAATATATAGAGTGTCCTAGTTGAAATAGGGAAGGTTGAAAAATCTGTTCAAAATCTGATTTTCAGCTATCGTCCCCATACGAACGACAACTCTCAGAAGTTGAGAAACTTGTGCGAGCTAAGGACTAACGGGGTCTTACCTTTTGACGTGTGATTCCTAACATGACTTTCAGTATAATCGGAAGTCTTGCAGAAACCCTATTATTTTTTTTAATAGAGCATACCAAAAAACCTATCCTAACCAATTTCAAGGATACGGCTGCTATTATTTGATGAAATATATGACAGTCATCGCGCTGTACTCCTGCTGAGGGCTCAAAAATATGCGTTGTATTCAAATGAAGAAAATGTTCTGAAAACACTCAGCCACTGAAATATTGTGGAGTAATATTGAAGTATGAGTGTCTTCTCATATTATTTTTGTATGTCGTCAGTTCAAATGTAATTCACTAGTCAAATAAGAATTTCTTCCAATGAAAGTGACGTTGGTTTTATTAACTTGAAAAAATTTCATAGAAGTATGAATTGTTCGAAACTTCCAATTGTCAGACTTGAATTCAATCATTTCCAATATAATTTTCGTCTCTTTTTCCGTTGATTGGAAAACGACCGTGTCAGCACAAAAAGCGTGAGAGTCAAACAATTTAATCAACAATTTGGAGATAGTTGTGTATTCAATCACTCGAAAAAACAATATTTCACCGACCGGAATTTCAAATTCCATAACTCATTCTCTCTAAACCATGCAATATACAATGAATGGAATATCTGCATCAATTTATCAAAATCAGCAAATCTCGCCAAACAACAGTGTGACATTGTTTAGGAAATACTCCACAACCCATCGGGAAAAGATATTTCAACTTTGGATTCCACACCATATCACATGTTGAAGGTAGAGGAAATATTTCATTATTAGTATAAGTTATATGATCTCAAAAGTTATCCAGTATCTTTATCTTACTGGAAACGTATATTTTCGAAGTTGCTCAGAGAAAATGGAAATGTCACAATAAATTATGTTGTTTGTCTGGAATGGAAGAAACGTCGCTGATACCAATAGAGACCCTGGAATATTAACAACTAGGACAAATAACAGGGGTGATGTTTATATAGGATTGGACGTTTGCTTGTGCTTCTCTATTTGAGTAATTTTGAAAGTTTTTTGTTATCTTATCTAACATCATATTCAGGAAAAGTGAAACTAGTTCGACCATATGTCTTATTCTAATACGAGTTTGATGTTTATTGATGAGTTATAAAATTCATCAACTAATAGTGGGTTCTCCACCTACTGGTTGAGTGTCAAATTATTTTGATCCTTCAAATGAAATAATAACACAAGAGAAGTTGAAATGACACCTAATTCAGAGGTCGACATACTGCAATACATTTTCCTCAATCTGATGTGGTCGTGATCGGCGGTCAGTCTGCTAGTACCTTCATCAGGCAGGTAAGCTATAACAATGTGTGCTTCGGAAAGTGAATCTTCTGTGACGCGTTTCAGAAAAACGCTCTTTCATGGTTTCACACACAAAGCAGAAGAAATACTGCTAATCCTCTCAGATAACCTGTAACCATCCAGGCAGCAGTGAACAGCTTTGGATTCATATTTGAAATCATACTTTTAGAATATCCTCTACAGAGACCATGATGGCATACTGAGTTATTCCAGTTTATTGTCCAGACGTTGAAGGTGAAAGATTCCTACCCTAATCAACGCAGCAACTTCCACATGTGGGGCTCCTATGCCTCCTCAAAAATTTTGTACAAAGTAGATTCATAAAAAATCCTGGTTTTTAAAAACGCCATTAATCGCTTTCTGCTTGCAACTCTTCGGTTTGTTAAAATAATGAAAAATCTCAATACGAAGTTCCCGCCTACTGAATTTGTTCAGGTACATGAAGGGATCCACGAGTAGTTAGGAAAAGGTGGCAGAGTCCTGCAAACCATGATTGGGCTTCCCACAAGGAAAGGATATAAGGTACCTTGGGATTCGATGATTATTTTCTTCAAGGACGGACAAAACACAAGCACTACAGAGAACTCCTAAGAGCAATGCCTGTGCGAAAGTAACGATTCACGATGGATTTGGATCGCTGGAGATTGAATTAATTTTAAACGTTCTCTGGAAGTGTATTCTATATAAACGCAGTTGTCCAAATGAAAGAGTTCTCAAACAGAGAAGTTCGAACTGTACTGAGTTGAATCTCGAAAAGATGAGCAGCCACAGTCCGACACGCATTTCTGATCTGTACCGCTCTTGGTGAAACCATATGTGCCAAGTCACTCGAACACCTCTCGTAAAAGTATCTCTGAGAGACAGACAAATCTCCAACCTTTCTTCGATGTTCCAGACGATCAAGGTTGCAAGTGATGTTCGCGTCTCCAATCTGGCGAAGGAATATTCAATAATAATAATAATAAGACGTTTATTAATCCGAATTCACAATTACATGATCAGTATGATAATACATATATTTTGTGATATACAGATTAATTGACCTATTGTCAGCTTTCTGATACAAGATCAGGTGCTGTTGAGGCCCAGAGGGAAAATGCCTATACTGAGAGAAGGATTGAGATCATTATATATCGAATATTATGAAGACTGTCAGTTGAGTACTAAATACATTAATGTTGAGATAGCTTCTCTTTCGTTATCCTTTCGAATGACGCCATCGATTTTGTGAAGTCAGTGATCCGGAAGTTATTCAGAAGATTTGCCGTGCAGTATGTGAAGGAACGTTTGAATATTTCTTTCTCATGGGAGGGTTCAGTTATAATTCCTCTTCTACGAATATTTACATCATGAACATGGCTTCTGAAGATAATTTTTTTGTGTAAATAAGGAGGTTTTTCGTATTTTAAAATTTTATAGAAGAAACAGGTTGTATGAAGTAGTCTTCGATTATACA
>WOGO01001206.1:0-18996 GCA_015342085.1 Leptinotarsa defecta | reverse complement strand
TGTCGGATATAATCCAACGCCCTTCGTGGTATTAGCCAGGGGAGTAGTTGTTTTCTGATAGGTGTCAGTCCATTAACCTACTGTGTAGGGTGTTGAGACTGGCCTGAACGAATTGTTCTTTTAGATGATTTGATTAAATCTCTGGTGGAACGAAATAAAATTCAACCTCTCCAGATCCACTATCACCGTATCTGCCGCTACTTCCACCTGCTTTCCACCCTAACATTGGAAATCAATAAACTAATCATTTGTGGGCAGAATTGAGTTACGCTTGTATATACAGAATACTATCGATATTACTTGTTGAATGATTCGAATATCAATCTGGCTTTCACGGCCAGAGTCATGATTACAGAAAAAATAAAAAAATGAATGAAATTAATCACACCTCCTCCAGATCCACCTCCACTGTAGCCATTTTTACTTCCACCAGCTTGTTCACCTAACATGAAAACAAAATATCATGGACTTATGAGACGAACACTTTTACATAGATAGAAATTCAACAATACATACCTCCCCCGTAACTACTCCCTCCACTTCCACCACTTTTGCCTCCACCAATACCTCCACCAATTCCGGTGCCACCACCTGAAAATTATCGAAAACCATAAGACTGAAGAATAGCTGATTCGTTTTGAATTTTCAGAATTCAATATTTCTGATGAAGTTTCATGGTATCAATCCTATAATAACTTGAGATATCTTTTCATTATATTATTATACAGGTTGTTCCAAATTAATTCGGCCCCATTGCCAACTCTTTTATTATTGATGCTACGGATTCAGTTAAATAGGCAAACTAGTATCATTTTTAATTGCCTTCTTGATGACGAGCACAAAAAAATTGACAGTTGCGTTTTCAAAATCTTTCATCAAATGACATTTTTTTAAATGGAACACCCTATATTTCATCTTGCACTTTGATTCGTAAGTTCATATCCCCTTTTTTTCTGAAGTTGAAAATGAGAGACTTATGTGGAAATATTCATTTATTTCACAATTTTTGTTTTGGCAAATGAAACCTGTTGATTTTCCAAACACCTAATTTTGGTACATATACGAATGACAATATTTTGTTACTAACAACAAAAAGAAAAAATTGCTCTGAAATTTGAACTCGTGAAACATGTGATCATCATGAGATATTCAGTAATAATTTACAAAACGATAAATTCCATCCTAAAGTCATTCCACTAGCCATATTCATTTTGTGAATCAAAATATGTTTGCTATAATGATTGAAGCCGTTTCTGTAGAGAACGGGAAATACTGGAGGATCATATTAATGGGGTTGGAAAAAAATGTGTTTGATTCGATAAAACGGAAATTATTATGAGTAATCAAGTTGCCTTGAAACTCTGTTGGAATACTATTTGTCCAATATATTCAAGTATAACATGACAATGTCATAAATCATTGTAACTACTATTCTAATATTTTTCGAAATGCCGTTTTTCCATCGAGAAAAATGTGATATGTTAGAATTCTGCTTGGTTTGCCAGAAAAATAGCGTGGGAGCACTTCAAAACTACAGAATTCGTTCCTCGATCGTGAATTACCTAATCGACGTTTTGCTGTGCTTCATCGTCGATTCAGGAACAATGAAAATGTTTTTGAGAAGAGAAGATCTAAAAAACGTTTTGTAATATCTGCAGATACAAAAATTCACTTTTCAGTCTACTTTGGGGTAAATCCAAATAATTCCATGAAATATTTATATAGAGAAATGCCTGTTATTCAAGGAATTCTGAAGAAACATCAGATTTTTTCTCATAAGATAGGACCAGTGAAAATACTAGAACCTGGTGACCCTGAGAGACGATTGAGGTTTTGTCGTTGGTTTATGAATAAATACAGACAAGATCCAAAGTTCTTTAGAGATATTATATGGAGCGATGAGGCTACTTTTTTGAATTGTGGGATGTATAAGTGAAAAAAATTTCATTTGTCGAGTAGACATAATCCATTTCAAGTCAGTCCCCACAACCCGCAAAGATAATTTAGTATTGATGTTTGGTGTGGTCTATTTAGAGGCAGAATTGTCTACCATGTCTCCATTTGTCTACTACGATTCTTTGAACGGACCCTGTTACATTAAGTAAGAAGAGTTTATCGTTCTTGATCTGGAGGTTCGTCAGATGATCGATTTTCAGCAGGATGGAGTACCAGCACATAATATCACTGGCGTAAAAATATTGTTGCGAGACTGTTTTGGAAACAGATGGATTGCTACAAATGGTCCTGTTGAGTAGCCTTCTCGTTTACCAGATATGACACCTCTAGATTTTTATTTTCGGGGATATCTGAAAAATGAGGTATACAAAATAAAACATAATGATGTAGATGAACTGAAAATCTACATTTGACACATAGTATCAAAAGAAGGGCCCGAATATGAGTTCAAGAAGGAGGAGGTGTTTTTGCATATTAACTCGATATTTTATAGCTCTTTATTCGCCAAAACAAAGAATTTTTTTGGTCCAGTGAAAGAAATAAAAATTTCCACATAAGTCGCTCATTTTCCACATTAGAAAAAAAGCTGATATAAGCTTTGTTGTTAGAATGTTATTACGATTCTAAATGCATGATGAAATATTTTGAAAACGCGACTGTCAATTTTTTTTTGTTTTCGGCATCGAGAAGGCCATTGAAAAAATGCTACTTGTTTGTCCATTCAACCAAATTCGTATCATCAATAATAACGGATTTGGCAATGGTGCCATCTTGATATGTAACACCCTATATAACTCAATGACAATGATATGCTCAATTATTTTTTTGTCAGTTGCATTGCAAATACAATATTGTTTACTGAATCGTAAATCGTTCATATTCTACTTCACCAGTGTAGTATAGAAAGTAGAAAACTTTCAAGGAAAGGACGAAATTGAAAATATCATCATAAACTAAAATACGTATATAAAACATGCTTCTTTACTTTGAATCTCCACCAGAAACAACTTTTTCACATTAAGATCATTGTTTTTCATGAAAAGATTTAATCTAATAGAAATCACTATTTGTCCCACAATTTGACCACCATTTGGCACTGAAGAAGACAAATCTGTTTCATCACAATGACAGTTTGATAAAACTTATAAAGAACCTTTTGGTTTTTCATTTCTGCTTCAATGCATGAAGTCCAAAAAAAAAAAAGAAAACATACATGAACATATCAAAATTAACAGACTATTCACATTTCTCAAGAGATTAGTTTCTCCACAAAAATATAAGTGAATATACGTTTTTCATTAAGCAATAATATTTGAGTCATTTGATCAAAAATAAACATATTTTTTTTTATGAAAATGATTTTCATATCCGGTTTTCATGACAACTGTTGGTTTTTTATAATGTTTTCAGTTCATAACATATCATACATTTCTTGTCAGTTCCTTCTGAAAAATAAAATATAGTTTTATGTTGATTTTTGAAAGTCCATTATTAACGTGCAAGCTGTTCGGGTTGGACTCCCGTATTTTTCATGACAAAATGATTTTTCGGCAATATTTTGAATCAAGTATCAACATGACTGGTCTGCAATTCGTGACGAACCACAGTGAGTGAATTGAAAAATTCACCATCTAGATATCTGAAAAAATAAATGTTATCAAAATTGCGAAACTGATTGATTTCATCCTCATTATCTCATAGGTTCAGAGAAATTGACTGAAAATCCTAGGTTTGAGAGAGTTTTCAAGGAAGAATCTTGAACCTCCATTATTTCCTAGTTGTAGTAGATATTACCTGTATAAATGATGAAAAGCTCATTTATGTCTCCTATAGTGACTTATGTTTTATGGTTAGGAATGCACCTCATATACAAACCGATATTATCCAAAAGAAACTTATTTTTTAGATTACACTTACCAAATGCACCTCCTTGATGTCCACCAGATCCTGTAGCAGACCCGCCGCCACCTTTGTCTATTCCATTGTCCAATCCAGCATAGCCCCCACTCGATCCACCAACCGATCCGCCTCCCTTTCCTCCTCCAATTCCTGATCCACCTCCAAAACTACTACCACCTGCCTCTCCTACAAATTCGCCTCCGACACCTGTGGCACCTCCTTTTCCTCCTCCAGTACCAATTCCGGTTCCTGAACCACCAGCCGATCCTCCTCCAAATCCTCCCCCAAATCCTCCTCCAAATCCGCCTCCAGAACCACCACCCCCTCCAAATCCTCCTCCACTTCCTTTTCCACTACCGCCTCCAAAACCAAATCCTCCACCGCCTCCGCTTCCTCCTCCAAATCCGCCACCGAATCCTCCACCACCTCCACCGCCTCCACCGCCAAATCCACCTCCACCCCCTAATATGGAATCTAATAGACTTTTATGTTCCTTTTGTACGCCATGAAAGGGGATGTGTCGACGACCTCGAGGTGGGATAACACTGTATGAAGTGGGACCCTACAGAAACATAATTAAAAGAGAAATGAAAATTTCTATGTTTTCACCACTTTTATTTGCAACTAACTTTCCTGCAGTTTCGTCCTATATGGACATTCTCAAACTTATACAATGAACATAATTGTTGATTTTTTCCTGAAAGATTTGAAGTTATATAATTATGGTATGAGTCTCGTTACTTTTGACCCAAAATCTTATAGTATTTCAGATGAATGCATTCAATAATACTTTGTATTATAGTAATTTACAAAACCATAAAACATGTTTCAGTATATTAATGCTATGTTTTCGGCATATCCAGTACTATCGTTAGTCACTTCTGGAAAATCTATTGAATAATGAAATATATTTTACAGTTATTTTGTATATTCTCATGGGGAAATCTTATACTTTCATTTAAAAAAAAAATAATAATATGTAATATTATTGACTAATCAAAAACACATTTAGGAAAATTAATCTCAATTGATGTTCTTTTCACTTGTGAACAAAATAATATTATGTCATTTTCAGAGATATTATTTCTTACTAAAGTTTGGAAAAATAATGAAGTCAGAATATCAAGGTACTAGGAAAGAACAAAAGTACGATTGGATTTTTTTTTAACTCATTTGAAGTATTAGTCTCATTCTGTTACAGTTCACATTTATATCAACTGTTCCATTTTTAATATATTGATGGATGTAGCCGTTACTACGTGGTAGAAGAACATCATGAAAAGATATTTTGTTGCTTCAAGAATTTCATTATTTTTCAATAGTGATGATAATCAAGATCCTCCACTGATGATAGGTAATACCTAGAAACCGGTCTGTAGGTGATCTACTCGACTGATTTCAGCATTGTCCTGCTGCTGGATGAATAAGAAATAACTGCAAGACTAACATCTGTGAGTTATCCTGCATAAATATTTGTCGGATATAATTCAATATCCAGCATGGTATTAGCCAGGAAAAGAGTCCTTCTCTGGAATTCACCGGAACCCACGGTGAATGTACTTCGGGTTCAATAACTCAGAAATTTCTATTCATACAAATTTTTCGCAGAAGTATCGATACTTTTTTCCACCTAGCGTCCTTATATAATTCTGAACAGGAAATAAATGCCTTTGACAGCAATAAAGTCATAGTTATTAATATCACAATGTTGAAGAACTTAATTGATTGCACATGAGTTTGAATGTACGTGTTGCTCGTAAAAATACATCATGATTAATGAATGTCAATTTTCCACCTGTTGAAGTGCTAATAAAATGGACATTGAAAGTGAAATCATTGATAACAGGACTCAATTATTGGAATTATACGAATATTTTGTCGGAGGAAATGTGAGAAATTAATCAAGTAATGATTGCTTGCCATGCTCATCAATTTACGAATAAAACTGGAAATATGCAAAATGATGTCTACTTTTAATTAAATGTATTTTTAAATTCTATGTGGGAGACTGCATTCATTTCAAGGTAATTCTGTATTAGGCATTCTGGTATTCTATCGTCACATTAGAAAACAGAATTATCAGTGTGAAGCGCAAAAATCGTCGCTATAATGGAATTATTATTTTTTTATTAGTCAATTGGCTATTCTTGAAGACTGGCAGTAAAAAAATCTAAAGAAATGAACTTTAAACGTTCAAGCCAGTCTCGAATATATCTACACAGTGGGTTGAATGGACTGACGCCTATCAGAAAACAACTACTTCCCTGGATAATATCACGAAGGGTATTGCAATTGGCAATACAACTGAAAGAGTCGACCCTCAATTTTGGAACGGGCACACTTGCAGACCGGCTTCGGGCTCATTAACCACTTATCAATGCAAGAAAGTGGCCATTATTGACCTGAAGTCCATGATATTCCATAATTGAAAATCGGAATTCTCTCAGAGTATTTCATTCCTCTTCCTAAGTTGGAGCGAACAACAAAATGTCACTCCATTTAGTGGACGAGGTACTAACCAACTGCATTGTTTTCTGATAGGCGTCAGTTCATTCAACCTACTGTGTAGGTATATTTGAGACTGGTTTGAACGTTTAACGTTCATTTCTTTAGATTTGTTTACTGCCAGTCTTCAAGTATAGCCCACTGACTAATAAGAAAGTTTTTCTTTCTTATTCAGAGGAATCTGAATCTGCAAGTGTGCCCATTCCAAAATTGTAGGTCGACTCTTTCAGTTGCATTGCCAATTGCATATGTAGGAAATTTTCTGTGAAGATTCCTGCATTGACGCCTGTCGGATATAATCCAACGACCTTCGTGGTATCAGCCAGGGGAGTAGTTGTTTTCAGATAGGCCATTCAACCATTCCATTCAACCTACTGTGTAGGTATATTCGAGACTGGCTTGAACGTTTGAAGTTCATTTCTATGAATTTGTTTACTGCCAGTCTTCAAGCATAGACCATTGACTAATAAGAATGTATTCTTTCACAACCGGAGTTGCACTAGAGTGATTGGAACAAAACTGACCGTTTCACGATGGACACGATTAAAACCACAAGATTAGCCATTACCAAGAAACATATAATACATATTGATACTTTTCTCAACGTCAATAGATTGGATACAATGTTATTGAGGGTTCAGTGAAACAAAAAAAAGCGATATAATTTTTTTCCAACACTAAAAAGATTTTTAGCATCCGCATCGCTAAGATGAATATAAATAAAATTTATAGCTCTTTCTTATAATTGAAATTTATAAAAACAGTGACGAACGTTTATGTTTCCATTTTCGAAAATTTTTTCGAATTCACACAGTAACTTATCGAAGTGGACTAGAAGTTTGCTCTTTTTACAACAGCATGAAATTTATGGTTGAAATTTTTAATTTTTCAGATAGTGGAAGTTGAAAATACCTAAATAGTTTTAAGGAGAACATTGATTTCCTCAACAAAAAAAATATTTGTGCAGTATTTCTATGATGTTTAGTAAAATTCTCAACTTTTAAGATAAATCAACTATTTGTTCTTCAAGTGATGCAATATTAAAAGCATGAAGACAAATGCTTGAGTATTCTTTTATTTATTTAACTAATAACTATTGATCGTTCAACTCTTCAAACAGTTCCATACATGAGGTAATTGATCTGTTATCGACAGAACCAGAACGTGTCCACTCCCTTTCTGCTTTTTCCAATTCAGTCTGTTTTACTACTGGCATTATTTCCGAGAAGATATACCTATTCGACCAGTGCATAATACGGTCCATTAACTCGCTCCAAAAGATAGGGTTCATTGTATCAATGTCTCTTTCGTAGTTTGTAGTCAATTAATTTAGAAGCCGATAATGAAAGTGTGGTGACTGAATGAGATATTTGAGTGTGTTAATCCATAAATATTTCACGAAAAACACTTCTTCGAAAGAACGGATAACCATCCTGAATATCAGGATATCATTATACTGAATAACAGGATGTTCAGGATAATTTTCATTTTGATTTATGTATTGGTCTCTTTACTTTTTGAGTCCATGTTGAGTCCATCATCAGTACAGGAATGAGCCGACCAAAACAGTAGGTAGTTTGCCTGGGACTCTGACTGACTTTGAAAGTTGCATCAATAAAACCGTCTGAGAGAACGAAATTCCATTAGCGCGAAAAAAATATTTCATGTACCATGTACTAAAACTCTAACAGAAATCGAAATGAGTCAGATAACTGTATTTTTCCTGCACTGATATGGGGTAATATCCCAAATTCCGTGTAGGTGACCTACACGATGGATTTCAATTAGTGATTGATTGAATCAGCCGAAACTTGATGAAAATCCATGATTTGCTATACAATAGCTTCTTCAGGAGTGTCTAAAGAGGCGTTTTTGTAAAATTAATTGAAGACAATCTCACAATGAAGTGTTTCTTAGATTTCAACTTGGTCCTACTACTGGATGAACGAGAAGTGGCTGCAAGACTATCTCTGAGGTAACTTGCATTAATGTCTGTCAGGTATAATTAGATTTTCATCGCCTTTTCTGCAGCCCTTGAAATGGTACGACCATCAATGGTATGGTATTCGTTATCGCTATCTGAAGATTATCGTCAGAATCATAACGATTTTCAAAATTTCTAGAAATAAAAATTCACGAGTGTAATGTCAGAGAACGGAAAGGCAACGAAATGATGATTGAAAAAGTCAATTAAAAAAATTATTGTAGAGGTGCACGGTCTTGTTGAGAAAATAAAATGAGTAAAAAAAATGATGTTGAATGGTTTTATTAAAAAAAAAAAGAAGATAAATGAAGTAGATAAATAAATAAAGTAATTAATGTACTAAAAACTAAAAAATAATTCGGGAGGTCCTGGGTAGCAGTCATCATTCCACTCTCCTCAGCAATGTACGGTATCGACACATAAAAAAATAATAAAATCGTTGGGCGTATTATTTACATATTTACTCTGGTTACGCTACGCCTAACGATTTTATAATTTTTTTTACCGGATCAATACCGTAGATTTCTGAGGAGAGTGGTGTGATGACTGCTACCTAGGACTTTTCGAATAATTTTTTAGTTTTCAGTATATTATCTACATCACTATTACCCTTTTTTTGTTTCAATAAAACCGTTAAACGTGATTTTTTTTATTTATTTGATTTTCAAGTTTTTAGTTTCTAATTTTATAACTCAATTCTTCTCATTCTGTTTAGTTCATTAAGTGCCTCAGTATTGCCAGGTAATATGTATTCCGCCATTTTGTTGCTTCAGCCATCTTGAATTTACATCTTTTTCAAAGTGTACTACCCTTCAACAAGTCAACCCCTGTCATTTGATTCCCATATTGATGTAGTTGTGAAACAAAATTTGATTACATGTGGGTTCGAAAACCGTTTTGATGTTGTGTTTCTCCAAGGACTGAAGGAGCATGAAAAAACTGCAGACTAGGCCAAACAGACAAGTCAGCTGTTGCAGAACACGCACTCAATGAAGAAAACCACATGATTCTGTTAGAAAAAGGGGAGCTCATTACCTCCGACCAGAGATACCATTGCTGACTGGTACGGGGGGGAATAGAAATCCACAAACACACGGATGCTTTCATCAGAAAAGAAGAAGCTGTGAACCTCAACAGAATATGAAAACCCATTCTAAACAATTCAAGAATAGCAAACAGCATAACGGCAGGTATAAAGGGGTCAACGAACGTTATTGACAATTCACCAAATCCAGGTTCAGGTATTATCCCACCAGACTACCTGAATCAATATAAATACGCTTCACGTAATTTATCTGAGCTAGATACTGGTAATTTCGTGGCAAACTTGACGAAAACTAAAGAAAGCCCATAATTCCGTTATTTATGGTTTGAGGATAAAATTCTTAAGTTTTTATGTTCAGGAAAAAGTAAGCAATCGATTAAGATAGAAATATACAAGGTGTTCCTTAACAAAAAAGTACATATTTGAAATAAACTGAAAACGCGATTTTGAATTGTTTTTTTGTTAGCACCATGTTAATCAGTGAAAACCTACTAGTTTTCTGATTTAATCGAACTCGTTTCTTCAATGATGAAGGAGTTGGCAGTAGTGTCGACTTGAGTTCTGATCACACTATTTAATGGTAACAATATGAAGTCGACAATTTTCTATTATCTCGTAAAAATAATCAGGTTCTATTACGAACCAAGATTTGATACTCACTCAATAAGTTGCGGCAAAGTATCGTTGTGCTTGGGTACGATATATTCGTCCAGATCGATGAGCAGAACATGCGAATACTTGTACATCGACCTGTACAGGCAATCGTTGAGAGCCGCGAAGAGGCCTTCCGTCCTGATTTCTTTCTGGGAGATCATGTTCAGGTCCCACGGCAAGACGGTCACCAGCCCTCGGTCGACGTAGTTCTTCAGGAGGCACTCGACCTGATCACCGATGGTGTGGTTATAAAAGGTGAAGTGTTCGACACCCATCAGTCGATTGAGTTCGATGAATTCGAGAACTTGCATGGCCTGCAGATAAGGGATATGTTTGAGGTTTGATACTTATTTATAAGTTACAAGAAGTTCTTTATTGTAAAAAATATACAGGATGTCCCAAAAGTGGATGTTCAAACAAAAAATAATAGAAGAGATAATTTAGAAATAAAGTGACCTCATCTAATAGTATCTAATTGATGGTGGTTCCGAAGTCATTGCTGTTTTTGCGTTTTTTTATTGAAATGGCTTCATGTAGTATGTACAAAAATTGTAGCAAGAATATAATAATTCATTTGTTTTCTATTTGTTGCAAGTGTGATCATAAGTATGGATCGCATGCATAGTTGTTGCCTTCAATGGTTAAAAAAATAATTCATTCAATTATGTGGCTGTTTATGTTTGTGTAAGTAGAAAATGATCTCATAACCCACACCCTCGAATCAATAACAGTTGATCAGATTCATAGCTCAATACCTTCGAGGTCAATCGCATATGAACAAATTCACAACTTTACAGTTTTGAATCAATAATTTTCAATTTCGAATAATCTTTGAGAATTTACCTTCTTCAAAATATGTTCTCAAATGTCAATCGCAATCATTGAACTAATATTTACTTTCGAAATAGTGGACTATTCCAAAAATGGGGTGAATGTTCAAATTTGGCGGGCCACGTAGAATAGATAAGAGATTTTTGAATTTTTTCTTGTTGGTACAATCGTCTCGAATATATGTTCCCAGTTTTGACTATTTAGCATGTTCAGTTTGATGATGAGAGACATAAAAGTTAGGAGTGTTTTGCGTTTTCAGCAATTTTCTGCTATCAAAAAAAATGAAACATCGTTATTCATAATATTATTATGTCTACTTATTTCTACAGTCCCATAGGCATCTAGATGCCTGTTGTTGACTTGTTTAACTCATCTTAATAAACTTAAGTCTATGAAATGGTTTTGTTGCAAAATATGATGGGCGACTGCTGATTTTTCTGGTCTTCCATATTTTAGGTGTGCTGTCGTGCTATTATATTATTTTAATAGTTCTTTTTGTCTGTCCATAATATTTTGCATCGCAGTCCTTACATTTAATTTCGTGAATTCCAGACTTTTCCAAATTCTCTACTTTGTCTTTTGGATTTCCTAAAAGGATCTATAGTGTATGACTTGTTTAAAAAAACACCTTCATGCCTAGTTTCTTGGAAATTAGATTTTCAAGGCAGAAAAATCAGTAGTCGCCCATCATATTTTGCAACAAAACCATTCCATAGACTTCAGTTCATTAATTTTAGTTAGACAAGTTAACAACAACAGACATCTAGATGCCTAAGAGAGTGTAGAAATAAGTAAACATAATAGTATTATGAATAATGATGGTGGACCAATACCTAATAGTATGCTTGTTCACATCATCCTTAGTCGGGCCCTGTGAGCGTCGAGAGGAGAGGGACGTTCCTAGCACCCCGACCTTCGGGACTGGCAAGACAGCAACAATGCTATTATATAGCTTGTTAAAATAATATTTCAATTATTAGATTTACCTGACTATTACATTGGGACACATTGTAAAATTAATTTAAGACTAGGACACGCAGTTACTAAAAAGAGGTAAGTATATTGTAAGTACATTTTAAGTATATTTAGTGCTGATGTGTTAAAATAACGGCTTGGTGTTGGGAAAAAAACTTCAGTAATATTCATTACTACACCAAAGGTTCCAAACAGCGCATCACAAATATTTTGTTTTATTATAAGAAATTGGTTGAGGTACGTTATTTTCAACACTAGTAAGTACTTGAATTGAAAA
This sequence comes from Leptinotarsa defecta, assembly GCA_015342085.1. NCBI lineage: Eukaryota > Metazoa > Arthropoda > Insecta > Coleoptera > Chrysomelidae > Leptinotarsa > Leptinotarsa defecta. Next base: position 6,870 of record WOGO01001206.1, on the reverse strand, counting down.
GGAGACATTTTCAGCAGACATTACTTTTTTTGTGAGAAAAACCCCTTTCGAAAAAACTATTTTCCCATGAACAATAAATTATACGAATGGAAAATGACTTTTTTTGAAACATCTACTATCAACTTTTTTCTATTATATCACAAATATTCGTTATGAAATTGAAATAGATATCATCCATAGAACGCTACAAAAGGTAAATACGAGTGACGATAATTTTAATCGATCCTTATTATTCCACAATTTGAAAAGAATGAAAATGGTAATAGAGAATTTGATATTTTTGGGAAAGAAAGTTTTTGGCTTTCTACTACTCCATCTTGATACAAAGTAGAAAGCCAAAAACACTTTCCCAAAAATTAATCACTCCTAAAAACATAACCCCTTCAATTCAGAATGGATACTAGTGTAAAAAAGGTTAATCTTTTTAATTCGTGAACCTATTGTCACCAGTTACAATGCGTTTTATGGATATGGGGTCGTGATTCACTTGTGATAACATGACTTCAGCGACCTTTACGCAATTGTGTTTCATACCTAAAAAAACGTTCGAAATGATACGAACTCATTCGTGAGACGTAGAAATTTTAGTGGCTATCTCTCTCAGACTTACACGACGATTTTCAGTTATAATTTCCATTACTTTGGAGATGTTAGGTTCAGTTGAAGATCTTCTACTATATTTCGACCACTTTTAATAGCACTTTACCGCTCATACGCAAGTGTTTTTGATAAAGTCAACTCATTGTAAGTCTTATGCAACATTTACAGCACGTCAGCACATGAAATTTAATTTGCAATACAAAATTTAAGACAAACTTTGTGTATGATATTTTTGTCCATTATTGCAACAATTGCAAAACACGTTTAAGGTTAATTAACAAATTGTGTACTATAAACAAACTAAATGACGGATGGTGCTCAAACTCCACGTGAGTATAGAGGACAATTGTGCCAATCTAGCTACAAAAAATTCGACAATCCCATTACGCGGACTTTTTGAATGATCGATTCTCAGTTCTTTCTTGATTTTCGACTTTCAAATTTTGTTTGCTTCTACAGTAGGCTGAGAATTTCTCCAAACATCCTAGTACTATGCCTTTAAATTATTTAGACTTTTGTCAATAACAAAAATGGTTGACGTAATATATTTTGAAAAGAAAACAATAAAACGGTCAATTCTAGTTGTTTTATCTTTACATGAAATTTCTATTACCGTCTACCGTTAAAAGGAATCGAATGGTGAATTTCACCGTCCAGGAAATCATTTTTACACTATACAAAATTAATGTAATCGCTCCACACTTTGAATTGTTTTGTATCGATCCAGCGCAAATGAACTGACAGAAAAGAACTACGAATTTCCTGGAATACTGCAATTTTCATGAACATCACAAAGCATATTATATCCACATAGGATACGACTGTACTCTATTCACATCAAATTTAATGAAGCATTGATAATGTCGTATTCACACAGACACAAAGGCTTTATGCAACTGAGTTCTTTGTTGTAATGATGAGCGATAATTCGAAAAATTACCTTCGTTTTACGTGCATTGTTTCGAAAAATGAAACGTAATTATTGTCAAATTTCATATTTCAGATGAAAATAACTAAGTACATTTACATTTTTGGCATTTTCATCCATTATCGATGTTATTATTCCATTCATACAATACAGTGTGTGTTACATCAAGTTCTATCAGAAGTTTGAGGTGAAGTATGGAAATAATGGAAATGGAAGTTTAGATATCAATGAACTGGGCTTTTCAACATTATTATCAATGATACAGTTTATTCATTGGAAAAACACTTCATTAACTTTTTTCGAAAGCTTCTGATAATTCCTCTTCTATATTCTCTGTTTCACTAGCACTGCGTCATTTGAATCAATAATGAAGTAATTTCCACTATTAATAAGGAAAGGTCCAATCTCCATATAGTATTTTTCAACTAAAATTACATTTTTAACCCTTTTCTACCAGTCTTCTTCGGTAAAATACATACTTCTTTAACTAGCTCTATTCCCTTCTTATGAAATTTTGGAAAATTATTTTTACACCTGATGCTTTGTTTCAATTTGCCCCGAATCAACTGAATGGGATTGAAAACACAAAAGTTGGGGAGAAGTCTCAGTATGGTGTGTCCATACCTTTCAGCAATACTCTCAAGGGCATACAATTTTTCAAATGTTTTTGTCTGTAAAACTTCAAGTAGTAGGTTTTTGATATAGTTATCTTCAAAATACACATTGTTATCCATTTACAAACTTTTTATTCCATCTTTCCTCGAATTCTTATTCGGTATTTTGATGAGCTGTCGCGAATGGAAGCGTTGTCAAGAACTATTACACTATTCGCATCCAAATTTGGTTTCGATGTGTTTTCAAACCATTCTTCAAAAATATTATCTTCCATGTCTTTATGATAGTCATTATTGCAGTCCTCAAGTTTTTTCCACATAATTTCAAAGAATTCAGAACCCACCCTTTACTTTCTATGCAATGCAAAATGACTAGTCGCGATCCTTTGTTTACATACATGTTAGGCGTACACATTCTCGAATCATCAGTCCACCCTTTCGTAACTGTGTCGTGAGTGTCATACCAAGTTTCATCCAAATAGAACATTTGCCGTTGTTGTTGTCTATATTTAGTTATTTTTGCTAAGTATTTGTGAAGCAATTCCACCCTTCTTCTGCTTTCCATAACTGCTTGACGTTTGTTTATAATTTTGAATCGAAATCCTAGTTTTTTTATCCAATTCTGAAGAGTTTTGTCACAACAGCTCACGTTATGACGGGAAATATTCAATTTCTTCTTTATGATTTCAATTGTAGGAATTTCATTGCTTTTGTAACAGTCGTATATTGTTTTCTTTCAATGATTTTATTAGATGAACATCTATAGGTTTTGGTAATACCGTATCACATCGCGTTTTGCTTTTATAAGATTTTGTTTTTGACTATTTTACGTACAGTTGAGAAATAAATTTCGGTCAAATTTGATGTTGCTTGTAATAGTTTGTTTCTCTCGAAACCAAACTTGAGATGTAGATTCTTATATACATTGAAACATACTCTCTGTGTTTCAATATTCAAATGTATCCGAATCTTATTCATTGGTATCTCTTTTTCGCATTGTTCACCAACGCTATTGGAATCACTACACAAGAAAAATTCTGCGTTGTTATCACACTCGTTATTACTATTAGTACTTGTCCAAGGACTTCACATTTTAAACAGATAACAAAATTTTTAGGTAATTATAACTGCACCAATATCGAATTCCAACACTCAAATCGCGATCAGTTCCTGAAATGAACATTGAGAACACGACTGTTGTAACCATCCTCGCATTCTATTCGTCACCGTAACATGATTTCAAATTCAATTTTATGACTCTTCAGCCAATCATGAAACTTGGTTAGTAAAAGTTATCCAATACGAACTGCCAATTCTTCAGTCCACGTTGACTAGTTGGCAGCGGCTGTATTTCTCTGTATTGGTTTTTTGGCCTTTGAGGCGCCGACACCTTTAACTATGCACAATACCGGTTACTTTGATTATACCAATGCTTCTTTTCGTTTTACCGATATAACGATGAAATGAAACACCTTACAACTGTGTTATAAGCGAACGGCTACGACAAAAGAGACATATCCGCGCTAGGCGTTCAAGGGAGAAGAAGAGAAACACCAGAGCAGATCAACCCCAAGGCATTGTCTATCGGCCATACATAGAAAGTGTTACCAACCGAATCGGAAAAATTCCAAAGAAGGAGAAAATTAACACCGTCTTCAAACCGATGAAGACAATATCGGAGTATCTGAGATCAGCAAAAGATAGCAGAGGCCCATTCACCGTCTTCAAACCGATGAAGAAAATATCGGAGTATCTCAGATCAGCAAAAGACATCAGCGATCCACTCAAATCAGCGGGAGTCTACAGGATTCTGTAAACACGGCAGAAATGGGAGCTTCAGTTTCAGTTGACAAGGCAACAAAACTACTTGACCACGCCACTGAAGATTACTGCCGCAGTTGCAGTTGAAACGTTTGGATATTATAACCAAAGAAGACCACAGCAAAACCCGAAAACCAATCAAAACAAAATTGTCGAAAGATACCAATTCACATGAGATCCAAGAGCGTCTAATGCATCCCATTGCATAACCCATGCCATTGGTCAACTTCATCCTGATTTATGTACCGGAGTCATTGGACGTTTTGGATATGCTTCTCTCAGAGAAGCCACGGCGGACATTTGTACGATGTTATATTATAAAGACGTCAATAGGTCTTCCAAACGAATAAAACATTTCGATGATATCTCACACATACTTTGTTTTATTTAAATGTGAAGATGCGAAGTGCTTAATGAAATACCCTATATATTGTTGTCCATATTCAAGTTCTACCAAAAAAGTATTTTTAGAAAATATAGGCTTGGATTAGTATATACTGTGAGGTTCAACCGCTCCTATTTCTAATGAAAACTCAGTTGGGAAATTAGTTTAATAGCGAGAATATTTTATATGTAACGTCACCAGGGTCTGCCCTGGTGATCCCTTTTCTGTGGTCACTGCTGATGTATCAAATCAAATCAAATCAAAATGTACTTTATTGTCGAAGATGAAATTTCATTGACAAAGTGTAACTATTCTAAGAAATATAAGATACACAACTTAAAAGATATTGTCGAAGAAAAAGTTGTCAGAAAGTAATAATATATATGCTACATATTGAAATAAATAATAATAATAATAAATATTCTCATGCAACACATGAATGTAAGTATGAGAATATAAAAACTATAAAGCATAAAAATATACAAGTGAATGCATAGAAAATGACAGTAAGTATCAACTCCGTAAACATTTTCAACTATACTTTTCAGAGCTAAATGTAAACATTAAACAAAAAGTTAAAAATGTCTAATAGTTTAAATACCAGAAGGTACTGAAACACAATAATTAAAATTAATTGTTTATATAATTTGAATTTCTGTCTGAATAGAATTCGTCTGAAGAATAAAAATCCTTTGAAATCAGAAGCTTTTTTACAGACTTTCTAAATTTAGTGGTATACGGTATGCCTTTGATCTCAATTGGTAAATGGTTAAACATTTTTTTCCATTATATATGAAAGACCTCAATTTTTGATGATATTGGAATCGGTAAACTTATATTGAGCTTATTTCTGGTATTTCGTCGTGGTGGAATGAAAATTTCCGTCCTGTATTTTTTTTGCACCAGACATAACATTTTCAGTATAAGTATGGAAGGCAAGGTCAAGATTTTATGCTTTCTGAATAAAGGTCGACAGGAATCCCTGAATCCAACTCTACACATATTTTTAATTCCTCTTTTTTGTAGTACAAACACCCTATCAAACATGTATTGGCAACACGTTCATCAGGATGCTTTGCATCCTGATGAATTTTTTTTCATAGGTTATTTATGTGACCTTCGAAATCCAAATTTTTATCAATTTGTAATCCCAGAAATTTTGCTGACATTTTGTTTTCTATTAATTGAGTACCCAGGTAGATATCTAGTGTGAAGCACTTGAGGGTGATGATGCTAGTTTTTGATATATTAAATGACAAGAAATTAGCATCACACCAGTCTTTCATTTTTATAATATCCATGCTGATCAAATCATGCAGTTTCCTTTCATTCTTGCAATGTCAAAATAATGTAGTGTCATCAGCGAATAGGGTTATTTCTGCAGTTATATTAATGCGGGCTAGACCGTTGATATATAACAAGAAGAGAATTGGGCCTAGAACCGATCCTTGTGGAACAAGTAACACAAGTAACTGTCTGGAGATGGGATATGGAGATGATGAAATAACAGAGCATTTACCTACTTTGTGCCTGTTTCGCCGCGGACCAAATCAGGTTTTCATTGTTTCTCAGAGTTTCAATCCCACCATTTGAATTGGAAAATGATTCACCAAATGAATGAATCGATATTAAACCTATACTAGCCAAATTTTCAAGCTCTTCGATAGAGTCAACTCAAATTGTCAGTTGCAAAGCGTGAAGCATTAAGAATTGGAACAAGTATGTTGAAAGTTTTGAAGTACAATTCAGGTATGCATCAGGGATCTCACTTGGGTCCATTATCATTCGTTACTAGTTAGTAAAATGTGATAATGAAATGATGTATAATTATCATGTTGGAAGAGGATTGAAAGAAGTAAGATCATAATCATTTAATAAACATAGAAGATAATGCGCGTAGAAGAAAATGTGCATTTTTCCAGCACTTTTGTCTAGATTTTAACTTCCCATAATACAACCGTTACAAAGAAAAACATCGTCTTTTGTGAAGTATTCAAGGCATTCTGTCGAACAACTAGGGTCAATTGAAGTCGCATAAGAAGATCAACTAATTGGCTTCGACGTGGAAAGCCTTTATATCAACGTTCCGGTCGAAGAAGCACTCCAAATCATACAGAGAAAGCTATTCGAAGAAGGGAACCTGAAAGAGAGAACGAATCTACCTATAGAATAGAATATGGAATATGGAATTACTAGAATGCTGTCTACGAAACTGTTATTTCCAACTGAAGAACGAATTCTTTACACAAGATGAGGGACTGCCAATGGGATCGCCACTTCCACCACTAGACGCCTCCCTGAAACATATCAACAGCATGAGACCTTCCATCACTTTTACAATGGAGAAGGAAATCCACAACGAATTGCCATTCTTAGACGTTTTGGTGAAGAGGACCGACACTAAGTGGGAAACATCTGTATACCAAAAACCCACTCATACGGGACAGTATCTGAACCACGAATCCAACCACCATCAATCGACAAAAAGAGGAATCATCAAGACTCTATTAGACCGTGCTTTT
>WOGO01001205.1:0-18996 GCA_015342085.1 Leptinotarsa defecta | reverse complement strand
AGTGCAGTTATAGTAGACTTTCCCTCACGAAATCCATGTTGTTTAGGGTTCAGTACATTTTTCTCTCTAAATAGTTGATCAGTCTGATTTTATAAGCCAATTCAAGCAATTTTGATAGAATAGGAACTAGGGAGATGGGTCGGTAATTGCTGATATTATTTTTGTTACCCTTTTTAAAAATCGGTATAACTTTGGAGAGTTTAAGAATCTCTGGAAAAACACCTTCTGCAAATATATATCACAATTAAAAACTGTTGAATGGATCCTAAACTAGATGTTAAGATTCATATATTCAAAAGGGGCGAGCTGCAGAGTTCTAGTTAATCATTGAGCTGACTAATGGAGTTACCTGCATGACCCCAAATCAGAATACCATATGACATAACTGAGTGAAATAATCCATAGTAGGCTCTTTAGAGTTTCATTCATTGACGCTCATCCATAAAAAAAATCTGTGACAGAATAAAGACAAATATGATGAAGAACTAATGATTTTTGTAAAATTAGTGTTCTTAGATTAAAGAAGTATCTGTTCATGATCGACTTACGTTTCAGAAAAGTATTTTTACAATGCTTTTCAAAATTCGGATATTTACTTTCAGAAACACCAGCCATTGACAGATGACGAACTTTACGAAGACGTTAGCAAAGACTACGTGCAGAAAACTGTAACCATGGAAACTCACCCTCACCTCAGTTGCCCCAAAATGGCATCCGTTCACCCATGCAGGTAATTTTTTACTCTAGCGACGCTTTTTTCAGAAGAGCAGAACTGACAAAAATGTTTCAGGCACGCCGAAGTGATGAAGAGCATCATTGAGACTGTGATGGAAGGGGGCGGAGATCTGGGAGTCCATATGTACTTGATAATATTTTTGAAGTTTATGCAGTCTGTTATTCCAACCATCGAGTATGATTACACCCAAAATTTCACCATGTAAACCCTTGAAGATAGATTTATTTTGTATTGGTGCTTTTTCACTATGATATTATTTGTTGTTACAATTTCTTTTTGATATTTATAGTTTTTCAATTTGTAATTTTAATTTAATATAAAACTGCTTGGTAAATTCAATTTGTGTGTTTGCGTTTTGGTCCAAATTAAGAAACAAATTTTTGGGAACGGGATTGACCCATTTTTTGGTAAAATTTTTGACTGGCATTTTGCGTACAAAATCTTCCATCAAACAAAAATGAAGAACGAAATTTTGTGTATCAGATTCACATCTCAAAGTAATTCAGTCATTTTTTTTCATTTAACGAATACTAAAAAATTTAACGGTAGAAATTTACTTGGTGTAGTAATGAATGTTACACCAAACCGTAATTTTAACACCTCGTCACTTGTTTCGATCACCAAGTTATCATCTTCAAGAGGAAGATCAAACTGATGTTTGATCTTCCTCTTGATACACTGTTATAAGTGGTATGGACACCTGAGGACCTTATTTTCAAAAAAAGCTTGAGTGGGTTGTGTCTCGATTGCTCCTCTGACACACAACACGCTTAAAGCGTAGGGGAGCTACGCTCTATCATGGATGAAATTACAATAACAATCGGAATGCATTTGTGGTTTAGCCTAGCACCACTGATGAGACTTATAGAGGGTCAAAACAGCGCTATCTGGTGTTGAATCATAAATGTGTTGTGTTTGGGCTCTGGTTATCATGCAGTGAAAGACAGAGGACGAATCTCGTCGGCGGGTCAATGTTTGGCTTTGCAACTATTGCCTTGGGGAGCATCGTTTGTCTTTGATTTTGGAACATTGAGTTGTCTGTTGTTCTCATAGATGGCGTTCTCTTTAGGGGAGATGTCATTGCCCTCACTTAAAGATTTATTTCTTGAGTCACATATGAATGCATTTATGGCAGGTCACAGTACATAAAGAGAAATAAGTATAGCAATAAAAATTAAATGTTAAAAACATAAAAGGAATACATATAAATAACACGAGAACTGTTGAAATATATTCATGATGGAAACTGAAAAGTTCCTTATTGTTCAGTTCAAATTATGTATGTAAGTTGTATTATTTATATAAATTTTATTGATTATATTATATTTTGAGTTAGCTAACCTGTACATGAGGAAATACTAATTCAATAAATAAGTTTAAATTAAAAAAATCACTAATAAAAGATTTCGGAACAAAATAAAAAAGTGATACTTTATGCGAACTATTGTGTATGTTTCCAGCTACTAATGCAGTATTTAGGTAGGTACTAATTTTGTTGGTATTTTCATAATTATTGTTTATAATAATATTCCATGCTGAAATGTTCAACCTACTCTATATATTCGAAGAGAAATCTTTTCAAGAACCCATTCTACCACACCCAGTGATCCAATTTGGAAATTCAATTTTTGCTGGTGGGATGTATATCAGATAAAGAAAGGCAGAGACATTCAACTTCCGAAATGTCGCCCACCAGTCGTGATGTTAGTTTTCAGATGAATATATACGATCATATGAGGCGAACAATTGAAAAAATAAGGTACGCATGAATTATTTTCAATAACGTTTTGCATGTTTTTTCGTTGATTTGATTGAACGAAATTCAATTATTTAAAAAGGATTACTCGGCAAGCAAATGTGTGTTATATATTTCATATTATCTAAAAGTATTAGCCGATTCAAAAAATAACGTTAGAGAAATGAATAACGCAGAAAATAATAATGAAATTGAGGCCTTTCAAAATCCTAGGAACAATTTGATCAACATCAATGATCAAGGTCTAAGAAAGAGTAAAATGTACATTGTTTTAGGTATAAGATTATTTAAATCATAATAATGAAAAATATTCGTATTAGCTACTTCTACCGGTAGTTATCACTCCTTATGTGGTTTCGGTGACCTTTATGATTGTTACGGCGCGGTGTTTCAAATTATATCATTACCGATAACAAAAAATTATATTAACATCACGATGCCGTACCTATATTTTACATTGCGTATTAATAAAATACCTGAAGAAAATATTTGTCAAAAATAGTTTCAATATCCCTTACTGATTTTGGGAGTATGCCCGTTCACAATCTAAAAAATAAACGAAGCTTACAATATTTTTTGATCTATTTGCGGGCAGATTGAGCTGTACGTAACCTTGATATTTTTTTATCTATTCGGGGGCAGATGGCGCTGTACATAACTATCAATTATTGCTTGATCTTTTCGCGGACAGATGGCGCTGTACGTAAACTCGTTGATCTATTCGCGGGCAGATGGCGCTGTACGTAACCATCAATTATTGCTTGGTCTATTCACGGGCAGATGGCGCTGTACGTAATCTCCTTGATAGGTTGTCCAAAAAAAAATCAAAATGAGAAACATAGATATGTATCTGTACTAAATTTTGTACTACAGATGAAATATTTAGATATTTAAATATTTTCAATTACCTGTGATTTAGTACAAAAAAAAGTTTTGAACGAAAAGAAAGATACATCTTAAAATCTAAATCGATTATTAGAAAGTAAACCAGAATATGGATTTCAACAATGAAAACTTTATCGTAATTTGTACACCTATAATATTCAGTTACTTAAATATTTAAAAAAATCGAGAAGTTAGAATTAAGGTGCTTGACATACATATCAAATCAAAAGATTGATTTGAAAAATAAAAGTATTCACTGAAAAAATATTTTCAGTCTATTAATATTTTGAATGAAACCTTAAATCAAAACATCAAGACTGAATTGCTTTTTCGATAATATAACTTATGAAATTATTTCAGGAAAATTCTAAAATGTGAGCAATGGATTCGTAAACAGACTTCATTATTGCCAGGAAATGAATGATGGAGTATTTCAAACGTTTATTGGGATAAAGATAGTTTTGAATAATTTTGAAATGTTGATGTACCTATATCGTAAGTTTGCATATTCTGAAGAAAATATAAAAATGTTATTATACAGGATCGGCTTGATTGATTTTCAGAAATGAAAAAATTGTTAGATACTTTGAAATGAGTTGTGTTACCATTAAAAAACTCAGTGGTACGTGATCTCTCTTGAATCAAAAAGTACTAAACACAAACTCTGTCCGACCTTGATATCTAGTTCTGTTTAAAGGAGGGGATGTTTCTAAGTCTGTCATGTAGAACTTTCGTATTTTGTATACGAAGTTCTAATTAGAAGATTTCTTCCTCAGGTCCATTATTTTTTGGAGACTTTTTTCTGAAAGCATTACATAGTGTATGACGGTACTAATGCCAATAATTTGTAATATTCGATAAAAAAAATCAATTTTATTTATTTTGCACCACTCAAAATGTACGGCATGTTATGAAAAGTCACACTATTTCATGAAAAAGTAATAACATATCTGAGTGTTATGAGTAATCAAATCCCCATCTCTATGATATAGGTCTAGGATAGGGGGTTGATCTTAGGGAAGATCCCAGTCATAATTAGTATCTAAATTTATAAAAGCTGTACACGAATTTTTGACAAGTAACTGAAAATGGTCTAATAAACCGAAACCGGTCGTAACAAATAATAAACTCAGTGGAAATTATTTCTTCTATATATGATATGAATTTCTACATATAAATATTTCTTAAGAAAAATGTAAATTCACCTTTCTTCCAACAGACCTTTTCAGTTTCACTTTTCCTTCCATAGCGTTTCCTTCCTTTAGACATTTACGTTTACATATCATGCAGATATGAACAAAGCTACATCAGTAAAACCAAGAGGCCGTTTGCAAAATTGTATTGATGATTCCATCCATAGGGAGAAATACCGGTACAAAAAAAATTCAAACAAGCCGTACCTACATAATGAAAAACTGATCCAGCTAACTTAGCGTGGATATATGTAACGCGAGAAAACACCTAATTATGGAGAAACAACAAATTGAATTGTGGAAATTTGAACTTTGGTGTATAGCAGAATTTTTTAAAAATGTTTCTAAACTATATTTATGTCAAACTTAGCACTATATCGAAGGGCTTCGAATTTATTAAACGTAGTTTTTCCCATCTATCTCTCAAGTGATTTACCGACACAGACCGCGTCATCCGATAAATTCTATTTGCTTGGAAGTTATAAAACGACCGACTTAAAATAAATATTTAACAGTAGAAGCTTCCTTAATTAATTTGTAATACGATTCGTCTTGATGGTAATAAATTGTATTTTGTAATTATCATCGAAATGCTCTCCATATATAAAGTCAAGGTGATGTCGAGAGTTGCACAACTAGTTCATACGTTAGGAGTGAAATTACTGTTTTTTTTTAACAAAATAACAAAAAAACATACCGGATCTGATTTGGTGAGTCCACACTTATCAAATTATATGTGAATAATTGCTGATGAACATGAAACCTTTTGAAAACACTTTTTCCATGTCGGAAAAAACACTGTTCCTTGATGAGTGACTTGCAACCAAATTAGATTACTTTGTGCTTTCAATAGTTATAACTGAATATTTTAACTCCGTGTTCATTTAATTATTCATTTCATTGAACGGGGTTCAGTTTTTACAGTTTCTTAATGACACGAATGGATGTGAAATGTGCACTTAGGTTCAGTAATATATGAAGAATACATTGTTGAAGTTGTAGTTATAGTCTCGGAAATTTCATGAATCGATCCAAATAAGCAGATTCAAATACCTTTTGAATACTACATAGGATTGTGACAGGTCTGTAATTTTAAGGAGAATGGACTTTACCTTTGCTAAATATAATGTAATTTATAAATCACCGAATATACTGGGACTGAAAATATTCGATAATCTGAGTGCAGATATAAAACTTTTTGGGTACAAAATGTCGTTAAAAAAATTGTTTTGAATCTTTGTTTGATTTTATAATACAGTACACACTTCAACTGAAAATATATATTGCATACTCTCCTTCTCTTTGTAATTTGTGTAATCTGTATATACATTTTTTATACAGAGGTTGTGACGTATCCTGTACAATCATGTAACTATCTTTAATTGAAATAAAAGTTTCATTATTATCATTATAATATATTAAGTAGTATCAAGTGTGTACTTCATTTCTACCAGGCTCTATCAAATCCCATAAATCCGGTCCTGTATAATTGTTAATAATCCGAAAAAGTGGCAACCTTGTAATTACAACGTCTCGATGTCTGAGGTTGATCGTCCAATTGATATCAAAATGAAAAAATCACTCACATATAAATATATTGACTAATAATAGCATTTTAATGATTCAGTATTGGAATATCGATATCCTAAATGAATGGGCGGTGAATAATAAAATTCAATATCAGTTGTCAAGAACGAGCGCTAGTTGAACATACAGAAAAACTGAATGTCTAGCTGTTTATTAATAATAACATGTAAGGTTAAACGCGTTTTAAACATAACTGTGACTAGCTAGTATTCCCAGTAGTGTTGTTAAATAACTTTTAGTGTTAACTAAAGAAGTATAATTTAATTGGTTACAGAATTGGTTCGAAACTAATTCGATTTCGAGAGAAGAAAGACTGAAACCATTTCCACGTGAGTGTATGTTTGATACCGGATTTTGAGTATGTTGTATAATGGGTTTTCTACGTTCAGGTCATTGCAGATATCAATGATGTGTCTTTTTTATAACTTCCGTGGACACTGTTTATACCTAATTAATCATTTTCATAGTCCGCAATTAACTTTATGACTAGAGCTTGAACTTCTATAAAGAAATTACTAATTCGGTATAAATATTTAAGAAATTCAGGGCCGGTTTGAATACATTTACAATAAATCCATTAGAGCTGATACTTTTCTTTGAAATTACCAACTTCTACTAACGAGACAACTTATGAATTGTATGTAAAACTATCAGTTGATTTTTGTTTTGTTCGGCAGGAAAAATTTCGCCTAATCTAGATATATATCTGGTTGCCGCCTTGCAGTGAAAACTACAGAGAGGCAGAAAGCGATTGGCCACCAAAGATATTTTTGCATAGAATCGCCGCTAAGACCGTCATTTATCGTTCATACTCGTGACTTACTAATACAGTTTAAACTGCAATAGGTGTTTCGTTATGCATTATAGTCCTCAAGCAACACATGTTTCGGGGTTTTGTAAACTTTCAAGTGGAAATCTCACATCGAAGTGTATTTTTTGAATACGTTTAATGGATTTTCATCAAATTCCTTGTTAATTCGGATTTAGGATTTCCCCCTTTCAGATGCATGAGAAAAGTAGATATTTTTATTAAATTAAGTCCAACTAATAATATTTTTATCTGTACTATGAGGAGTAACGCTGGATGTAAAAATTGCTGTTTTTTTTACACGCTTTATATTAGCTTCACCTGTATGTATGTATGATTGTTTGTATGCAAGTTTGCTTGTAACTCTCAAGCTCGGGATCTGTACTGACAGAATTATCGACATTAGTGCTTGATCCATTCGCGAGCAGATGGCGCTGTATGTAACCTACTTGATATTTCTTGATCTATTCGTGGGCAGATGGCGCTATATGTAACCTACTTGATATTTCTTGATCTATTCGCGGGCAGGTGGCGCTGTACGTACCCTCCTTTATAGATTGTTCAAAAGAAAATCAAAATAATAATAATAAGCATGAAACAATAAAGATCGAAAAATACTAGTACTATTGTGACAAAAGCGTGGGCGCTTTGTGTCATATTTTTTGAATATCTAGCGCTCAGGCTTTTTTCACAATAATACTAGTATTTCTCGATCATTATTGTTTTAAGCTTATTCAAAAAAATATTTTTCAGTTCGATGTTTTTTAAAAGTGTGTTTTTTAGTTGTTATAAACTATATTTATTTAATGTCCAGTTTGTAAAGGACGTTGAAAATAAAATTTTTTGGAGAAAGAAAACCTGCAATATGTAGTTGATATGTAAAATCTATAGACGGAGGTAGATTTTGACCTCCATGACATTGAAATGAGCTCTACAAAACTCTTAGCAAATAAGTATACTGAATTTGCAAGGTAACATCCAGATTACTCATAAGTTTGCTCTTTCTGTACCTTGTAAAGTTATCTATTACAACTTATTGTAATGAAATGTCTTGAATCTCTAATGAGCTCTTTCCATGATTTTCTTGTGGATTGAAAGAATGTTTTCTGGAGTGGTGTCATTTATATTTTTTTTTTGGTAGGGAATAAGATGGTAATAGGAAATAATATTTTTTTGTCAACATCAGTCGTTCTGAAACTTTTCGAAATCGAAAAGTTACATTTCTTGTTTCTTTCAGTGGTTCACGAAAAATTGGAAAATAATGTACTTGACTAATTATAATTAGTCGAGAGATAATTATCTCTCGTACTAGGGTTTTCGAAATTGTTCGTTGAACGCGTTGATGTTTGTAAAATTATTGGTGAGATGATTTTTTTATATAATCATTTATTTTGGGGTTATTTGGAAATATTTTCGGAAAAACGATAAAATACTATATTGTCCTAGCTTGTCAGTGAAGTTTAAATCTGGTGATAA
Source organism: Leptinotarsa defecta (assembly GCA_015342085.1). NCBI lineage: Eukaryota > Metazoa > Arthropoda > Insecta > Coleoptera > Chrysomelidae > Leptinotarsa > Leptinotarsa defecta. The sequence goes on along the minus strand of WOGO01001205.1, from coordinate 10,555 downwards.
TCTTTTTTCAACAGAAATTCATATTCGATCTAAAAGATGGTGGTATCATATATACAAAAAATATAATGAAGTACACTAAGCACTTTTTTTACGAAATAAAATACAAAAATGAATAAAAGAGGTCCGTGTCTTCATAAACTTCATCGCGCAGTTTGAAGAATAAGAATGGCTCTGTTGTTGGTCACGTAAAATAGTACCGTTGGTATGGCACATGGTAATGAATACTCTATGAACTTTGGTTAGTTTATAAGAAAGAGCCATTAGGAATGTCTACCTCTAGCGCGGCGTTAACCTTCGATTTGACTCGCGTGTTCGAAATTTGGTGATTATTTCGTTTATCTATTGTCATTAACGGCTAAAAATACCATTGCAACTTTCAATTATTACTTGTACTACAACAGAACTCAATTGGGAGGCGATGGAATACGATTTTTTCGTTACGTAACTGAATATGAATTTGTCTATTTCGTAAGAAATGTTACGTGAGGTGGTAGTCTGATGGAGGTGAGTTTTTACTTGAAATTGATTTCAAAAAGCGGTGAAATTTTTAATTTGTGGTTATGTGATGCAAAACTAAATACTTATTTTCAATATTTTTGTGAGGATTTTTCTTGCTTTGAGTGTGATTTTTATCTGTCTATTTTTATCATCCCGTCCCTAACCCCATTTCACTCAATTGTGGCGGTTTTCATCTTACATAGAGGGTGGCCTATCGAAAACATAATTGCCAGGGAAATAACGTTTCGTAAAAATTAAAAAACCACTCAAAGGGGAAAGTGCTGATCCATAAACCATTGCAAAAATTTCCACCCTCTTGACTGGCCTGAAAAAATATAGGAATTATAGTGAAATATTGATGAATGACCACCTATGTATATCGACCGAATTGATGGTTATATAAATTTTGATGATAGAAAACAAATAAATTATTAATTATTTCTTTTGTAAGTGTCTGCGACAAGAAAAAGTAAATTTGAATTAGATACAAATTCTTAGTGTCACAGTTATCAGGCAATAAGGACCTGTTTCGGATTGGCATGGGTAAATGAGGCCCGTCAGCCTACATTATTTTTTCTGTTATGGCGTCGCATAAACTATATTTTGTTAAAATTAATAAATACCCATGAAAAGTAATAAAGAATGGTATAGACGTGGACTATTTTGAGAAATATGTGACACAAAAATTTTCGATAGTATGGGCCAAAATTTTTCAGAAACACTCGCTTTGTAAATGTTTTCACTCGTTTCACTGAACTGTTCGTAATTTTCATAGCAATGGAAGAATCTTGAATGGTACACATAAAAGTTCAATTCACGCCAGAAAAGCTCAATGCTTCTCGATTATTTTGGGTTGTTTCAAAAGTTTTGTCCGTTTTAATGTCATATGTTTTTGTAGCTCCATATCTCATTTAGTTACGTCACAATTGGTTTATGGCTACCAGTGGCGGCCAGCGTTATCTTCTTTAGGGCTTGATTTACAACACTATGTTCAATTTTCTATTTTTTTTTTCAGATGACGGTCGATGATATACCAAAGCCATGGAATTGACTCCAGGGTGGACCCATGATAAAGATAGAAAAACCCCGTCGCCGCGTTCTAAACGGAAATTGAGTATTCCCGTTGCCACAGGAATAGAAAATGCCGTATTCAAGAGGCGATTCAGCAACGTTGGAGATGCAGCTAGAAAGTTGTCGACAACAATTGGGTTCGTATACTATATTATAAGACATTCACTTACCTCCGTGTCAATGAGGTATTGATACGGATTCTCTTCTTGTGTTAGATTTTTGCACGAGTGATTTTTATAGTACGAACTCTGCAGTGAGTGCGCCAATTTCACAAATGTGAATTTCGAATGCTATTTTATCGACGACTAGAATGCGGTTTAACAAATAAGAAGATTTCTACCAATTTTGTATTGAAAAGTTTCACAAACTCATCTGAGACATATTAGTATTTGCTATTGTTTGATAGTATTTCCCTTCTCAAGATAATCGATGAATATTACATTACGCACCTTCCAAAATACCGAGGCCACAAATTTTCCAGCCGATTGTTGTGCTTTCGGGCGCTTTGGACTCAGATAACGATCATTTTCAATCCGGAGTGAAATGATGGATCCATGTTTCATCCATTGTCACATCCGAACCAAACTCTGCTCAGAATCTTCAAGATGTTCTTGTTTTAGGTCAACGGTGAGCTTGCGCGACACCTATTTTAAACAGAGCTTTGTTATATTCAAATGCTCGTGCAATATGAAGCCCACATGTTCTTTTGATATCTTTACAATGTCAGCTAACTCACGCAACTTCACTTTTTGATCATTCAAAATGATTTAAGTGGATTTTTTATGTTTTTAGGTGTTACTGAGTTCGAGTTTTTTAAGTTGTTGCTTCGCTTGAACGGTATTTTTTCCATAACATAACATTAAACAAACATTAATATTAAACAAAAACAAAATTGTTGTTGATCCATTATTTTAAAAATAACGAAAGTAGTGTCACTCTTAGCACAGTAACCCACAGACTCATGAGTAGAATATTATGAAATTTCAAAAGCTTTCTTTTGAAGGTTAGTACTAAGTAAAAAAGCGGCGAATGTAATAAGACTAGCTCCATCTATGTGTTAGACCCGATACATTTCAGCCCATGTAGTACCTTTATTACCATCTTCCATACTGATTTTTTCCAGATGGAGCAAATCCGCCTTGGAAACTCCCCCAGCAGAAATAACAGCCGTAGGAAGAGCGCTGTGCACACTATACATAAGGAGCAGACTGAAACGGGCAGGGGTTTTCAACAAAAAATTAGGCTTAACCAGGGTCAGAAGTGCGGTAGGTTCATTGGAGGGATGCGGGGAAGTAGTCAGAGACATTTTTCCAGGTTAGTTCCGAAATTTAGTAAATAAGTCACCTGACCCCAAATCAGGGACTCTAGGTGGCACGGTGGCTAACGAATTGATCTTCTCTAGGTCTGTCCTGCGCGTGCGCTGAATTGGAAGCGATGCAACCGAAATTATTCACGAGGATCGCCAGGCAGATAGGCAGGGGACCGGACACGGGCGTTTCGGGAGTTCTTGTCGCTTTCGGAGAAGAGCTGCTGAAAGTCGAACCTACTTGGGGAAAGATAATCGCTATTTATTGCGTGGCGGCAGGGTTGGCGCTGGATTCGGTGCGGCAGGGACGAATGGAGGACTTGCACGTCATACAGGTCGATATGAATGAACTTCTGGAAGACCGGATGGCACTTTGGATACATACCAGTGGAGGTTGGGTGAGGGTTTTTGAGTAATATACAGTGGCGAATCTAACAAATTCGGAAAGTGGGAAATGTACTTCTATTTACGGGCGGTACGAACTCATTATGAATCTCTAAAAACTCCTTACGACATTATTGTGAAAAATTCCATAAACTGAGGAAAAAATCCTGAACAACACTAAGTTGCGGTAACAATCGTAATATATTTAATTTATATGTGCGATTCTCATGCGTCAAACAAAAGTTATTGAGAAAAAGCACTGAATCATTCCTCACCAAATGATTCAGTGGAACTCTCGTATGGACGCCACTGGCAAGAAAATTTGTTGGAACAGTAGAAAAGCTTCTTTAAAATAGGTTTTCCCGAACAGGGATCAATTCTAGTGAAAATAAATATACTACCTTACATTCCGAATATCGTTTTCGATATTCGGAATGTATTTGCATACAATTCGGAATTGTATTTGCATACAATTTATTGTTCTGCTGAATTTAATAAATGTACAATATTAAATGAATCAATCAATGATACAGTTACAAAAGAAATCAGCGTCTGTTATATAATACGAAAGATCAAATTCGCGGTATGCAAACCTATGAATGAAACACTAAATTGGAAAAATGTGACCCGACCGGGATTCGAACCCGGTTCTCCTGTTCTCATTAACTAACTACGCTATCAGAGCCAACAATCGGAATGACGGCCGATTCACATCCTCAAATCAGTCTCTTGTAGTGTTAGTGCGATGAGAATGACATTTCATACCATGAACCCCAATGAATTAATTAATTAATCACCAAGTATACTTGTTGAGTCCATCACAATTAATGAAACGCATTCATCAACAGAGATATCCAAATCGTGCTTTGCCAGATAGTCGATTATTTTCCAATCTTCATCGTCGTCTTGTTAAAACTGATACTGCCCAAAAGGGAACATCTGAAGGAAGAACTCAGTGTAGTATGTACAAACTGTTTACCCAAATCGCCGTGGGGGCTCAAGAATGGCCGCCAAGATCTTCAGACCTCAGTAGCTTAGATTTTATTACGTGAGGATATCTTGAGACGCCTTGATAATAAGTCTGTTATTTTTCAACAAGTGCGAAATTCCTAGAACAGAACAGAACCGTGCATAATATTGAGTGAAGGGAGACATTTTCAACAATTTTTCATTTTCATGCTGTTATTTGTTGTAACTTGTTCGATTTTTTCAATTTGTATATTATTTTCAAAATCAATAATCGTCAATTTTTTTCAGCAAGCATTGGCCGCCCACTGCAAAGTTCAGCAAGAGGAGACCTCATTCGTGGAACACTGCGCGATGCTTGCGTTTGCAGTCTGCGTCCTAGTGGCCATATACTTCTTGGGGAAATTTTTTTGGGCGATTGGTACATAAGCGAGGATTTTTCCTAGTCTTTACAACGCATTCTACCACATTCCCGGGTGCAGTATTATGAAAAGAGGCTACGATGTCAAGTGTACTTACCCTTGCCAATGAAGGCACTTCAAAGAGGAAACAATTTTCCTTGATATTTTCGGTGTCGCAACTCCTGCCGGAGCGGTTTTTTCTACGAATATGTTTAGGATTTTTTGAAGGGCGGGTTATATTAATACTACGTTGCTCAGTCGGTATAGCGAGAAGTATTTATTTTATACTATGTAAAACTATTTTTATACAAATTTTGCTGTGAACTCGGTACGAATAAACCATTTTTTACGATACAGAATTTTCATTTCAGTTTCAATTTTGATTCTTGATCTCTTCACTTGAAACGAGCTGAAAGCTCATACAATATTTTGTTTGCGGTACAAAAATAGGGTGGACCTGTTACAGTATTATAAACCCGCCTATACCTGCTGTAACAAAATCGCAAAATTTTATTTGAGCACTATTCTAGCTTTTTGATTGTATAATGAACATTTTTAATTTTCACCATGTACTATTAGGAAACATTGTATAGTTCCTTGCTGGTGTCGAGATATTTAGGCCAAGCATCAACAAATTAATTGCCGTTTTCTCGGCTGCGTGCGTTCATACTTCAAATTTAACAAGACTCGTTAAAGTTGGCAAGCAATAATTATTAGCGATTTGTTGACTTGACGTGACGAAAGGAAGCGTCCACCTTTTGGCAGATGGTGAAGCGGGATAAGTGTTACTTTAACTGATCAGCATTCCAAACATTTCACAAAAAACAATACTGAAAATTGACGAAGATTCGCAAACATTTTAGGGTGGATTTGGTACTGACAAAAAGTTATCAAGGAAATGACTGAAACTACCGGTTATCGTTCAGACATAGTCGACAAAGTTATTGGGTAATGAACATTAAGAGAGTCTTCAAAGATGGTTCTTCCATATGAATCGAAATACACCAAAAAAAGTTACATAGGCTTTCAAAATTGTTTGTATACGTCAACCAGCGTTGAACTACGATGATGAAAACGGATGGAGAAATTTAGAATTTACGAAATGAGCTGTGAGCATTGCGAGAAAAAGTATGTATATTGGCCATACTAAGCGGACAATACAAACTTGTTTCAAGGATCATACTTTACGTATTTGGTTTCGTAGACCAGATAAATCTAGTAACGTTTAACATTATAGGAGACATCCCCAGAATAAACATGAAATGAATAAAATTGTTGAGGCCGGTACATGACAACATTCTCTTAGACAGTTTTGAAAATCTAGAATTTGAAAAATGTGTTTTTTCTCTTCTGAAACAAAACTAGAGAAAAGTATTAGTGATAGTGTTATTTACAAAGCTCTTTCGTGAATATCAATTATTATTTACCTTTTCCCAATTTCCACCCCGTAGGTATATTTATAATTTTTATATATTCCCGGTCAACAGTTTGAATTGCTTTTTAGCGCCTTCGTAAATATCAATTATTCACCAATCTCCAATTTTCATCCCGTAGGTATTATTATAATTTTTCCATATCCCCCCGTAATGCAGAAAAGAGCATGCGCCCGAGAAAAATGTTTTCTAGTTTGAACTAAGATAATCGATACTTTAAATCGTTATTTGTAGCCAATCGACAGTTTAACCGTCGATTGAGCTGTATAATTATAATTTTTGTATATCCCACATAGTGAAGAAACCAGCAAGTGCCCGACAAACAGTTTTCCTAGTTGAAAATAGTAAATAATCATCTAACTTTGTAAGTTCCACAGGAATAAATTAACGATTAATTGAGTTTGAACTGTCGATTATACATAATCGATACTTTGAACTATCGATTGTATATAATTGTATAATTATAATTTTTGTATAAACCCCGTAGTGCAGAAAAGGGAAAGCGCCCGACTTTTTTTTTTTCTAGTTTGAACTAGGATAATCGTCAGTTTGAACTATCGATTGTAGCTCATCGTCTATTATTGCTAATCAACAGTTTAAACGATCGATGATAAATGAACGTATTTTTGAATTGTCGATTATAGATGCAACAGATCAGAAAGTAAAAGCACCTAAAAGCTGACTTTCGAACAAAGAAGGTCAGATGTCAATCTTGCTGAAGTGCCATCAGTAAGTTGAGGTCCGCTCCAGAGAAGCGGGAGATGGAATGTTCTGCACACATTAACCGTGAGTGGAAGATTTCAACTTAGGGCACTCAACCCGGGAGGGGGCATGGAATTATAGATTAGAGTCATTTTGAACTGTCGATTATACATAATCTAAAGTTTGAGCTGTCAATTGTAGCTAATCGACAGTTTAAAATGGCCGTCATACACGTAGTTAATCTACAGTTTCAACTATCGATTACAGATAATCGACGGTGTGAACTGCCGATTATAAAATAAAATGCTGTGGCTCTTCAGCACCTTCGTAAAAATCAATTATTTACCAATTTACCACCCCGTAGGTATAGCTATAACTTTTGTGTATCCCCGGTAGCGCATAAAAGGGCAAGCGCCCGACAAAAATTTTTCCTAGTTGTCCGTCCTTATAGTGCGGGCCAGCAAGATCCGACAAAGTCCAAGAATGCATACTTATTTATACCGTTCCGATTTGGCAAAGTGTCAAAGCGGCCAGCCTAATATTAGACTGGTGGCCAGTCACCGAGATCTTCAACGCAACGTGCGGCTCAGTTTTAAGTATCTGTAACTATGTGCATCGGGTTTTAGCAAGTTTTTCTTCCTCACCCGGGATATTTTTGCCACCATGAATGTAAGTGGGTTGTATTTTTAGTTCTGCCTGTAACCGTTTGTTTATGAAAAAATAAACAGCGCTCACGTCGTATTTTCGAAAAAATATTTCCTCCCCGTCGAGAAGGCTAACGATTCACGGGCGTTTGTAATGTGTATTAGATGAGGCCGATTATGTAACTCGAACGTTATTTATAAAAAAAAAACGTGTTATTGTTGATTCCGATTTGTTTGGAAAAACAACCCGGAAGACGATCCATGTTTTCGAAATATAGGAGATGCAGGTTCATATTTATAGAGGAGGCCTTGAGAAAGTGGATTAAATATATTTCACGACTAGAATTAGAACATCCATTCACTCATAATTCTATAAAAGTTTGCGAATTGACGTCAAAACACTGAAAGCAATTTACCATTTCATGGAAAAGTTGAACAAATATCTTTCCAATCCGCAATATTTCTATTTATCATTCTTCTTAACATTATCAATAATATCAACTCTTTAAATAATAAAGAATACATATTTATTATATTATTATTCATTCTTATTACAGTACTACTAGACGAATATATTTCTTGTATAAAAATAATGTTCCAGAAAAGAAACAATTCTCTTAGATCGAATGCTCAAGAGTAATTATCCATCTTTTTTATTATTTTAAACATTTGTAAAAGGTGGACACCATACAGCACGTGATTTTTGGAAATTAAAACAGAAATTTCCTAAATAAGACATCTTTGGGGAAACGGTTCCATCCCTTACAAGAGGTCTCTTCAATTTTCATTTTTCTCAAAAAATTACTATTTATTCATCAATTTCTATTTTGTCACCTTCAAAGAAGTCCCCCTCAGATATAATGCTTGTGCCATCGCTTTTCCAATCCTCAAAGCAGTTCTGATATGCATTTTTTGGTGTCTTTGAGCTTTCTCAGCGATTCGGTTTTTATCTCCTCAATCGTCGCAAAACGCCGTCTCCTTTTATAGGTATCTTTAATCTTGGTAACAGGAAAAAGTCGAGGGGGCCAAATCTGATAAATACGGTGGCTAATGTGTCGTTTTTGGCCAAAATATTACGAACAAGCAATAATGAGTGAGCAGGTACATTATCTTGATGCATAAACCATGGATTGTTTTTCCACAATACCGGACGTTTTCTTCGAGATAGTACTCCTTACTGATCGTACGACCATGTGGTAAGAACTCCTGATGCACGGTAATTGAACAAAAAAAGTTACAATTCCTTGACATTTGCTGGAACTTGGCGTGCTTATTTGGTCGTGGCTCTTCCATAAGTACGATTGGACTTTAGTTAGATGTCATAACCATATACCCTCCTAAGTAAATCTGGATTGCAGTCATTCAACGATTACTGAGCGATGCTCAATTCAGCAGTTTTGGAACTTAGCAACCACATGCTTCATAACCAAAATTTACGAAAAAAATTGCATGGCATGAGCCAACCGATATGCTAACATCCTCAGCAATTTCTCCAAGAGTGATTCGGCGATTCACCATAACAATTTTCTTCACTTTCTCAACATTTTTAGCGGTTGTTGTTGTGCTAGGGCGTACACAGCGAGCGTCGTCATTCACATCTTCCAACCTTCTGTGAAAAGCTTGTTCCACTTGTAAACATATTTCTGGCTCAGGGTACAATCACCGTATGTCACTGTCAACATTTAAAGTGTTGTGAGCACCTAATTTAATTTTTCACACAAAATTTGATGCAAATTCATTAATTCGTTTTTAGCGATAGCAGAAAATCGCCGAACACTTCTAATATGCCTCTCACCAACAAACTAAACATGCTAAACAGCTGGAACTGTGAAAATATATTCGAGAAGAGTGTACCAACATGAAAAATCGCTAATAGAATGTACGTAGCCCGCGAATTTGAACATTCAACTTATTTTTTGAACAGACCTGGTGTCTTAAAATGTAATGTAATAGTAAACCTTTATCGTTTTCATCATAACGATAAAATCAAACTTGATTCTTACAGTTCTGATAGAATTTTCAGGCAAAATATTCACTTGATTATATATTTTGCAGAACAAGAGTGACAACAAATGGAGGCCTATGGCCATTTCAAATCCATCAACTCGTTTGAGATTAGCAAGAAATATGCCGCAATGGGTGGTAAGTCTATTAAGATGATTTTTTCTTTGATCTGTTTCAAATAATAAAAAAAAAATTTCATCAAACCACGAAGTTTAAAAATATTCAAATGCTACATAATGAATACATGCATACTATTTTTTCCAAAGGTAAAGCAAGCACAAGCACTCATAGGGTTAATTTTTTTTTATTTAGAAAGCAGACTGAAAAGTTTTCTGAATGAAAATAATATATTCACAGCACTAGAATATTTTGCACCACAGAAGTCAGAGATATAAGTTTTCAGGGGTTATTATAGTCAGTATTTTATTTATGCTGTATTTATTTTAAAGTAGGATAATCCTAATGTACAAACATTTTTAATATTGTTACAAATAACCAAATATAATCATATTTACATCAAGACCTTTCCATAGTTTAATATTTCACGTTTTCCGTTGAAAGTAAATTCACTCACTTGATGAAAATCAAAAATACTATCTACGAATTTCGTGTGTTAATAAAGCATTCCTTTTTGTCGAAAAAAAAAAATTGTATGACCGCAAATTGAATTTTATCAAAAAAATGTTTTTATGTGTTAGCTTACGAAATTTTCAGTCCAACTGTGATCAAATCAAAATATACTTTATTGTCCGAAGATTTGCATCTTATTGACAAAGTCCAAGAAATACAATGTTGATGCTGAAAGTATCAACAATAATTCCAGTTCCAAAAGTAAAGAATACAAGTAAAGCCAGTGATATCCGACCAATAAATACTTTGTTGGCAATAGAAAAACTAATTGAGACAGTTGTCTATGTACAAATGTTAAATTTTTTAAATAGTAACTGAAAATCAATCAGATTTTAGAACTGGGCATAATTGCGAAACAGCGGTCCAAAGTGTTTTATTTGACTGGAAAATATGGACAGATCAAAATATGAATGTAGGAGCAGTTTACTTGGATTTGAAAAGAGCCTTTGAGACAGTAAATAGGAAAAGACTCCTGCTTAAATTGAGAAATTATGGAATATCCGGTACAGTCTATAA